>VCJN01002456.1:0-63806 GCA_006384855.1 Tetraselmis striata
TTGCTGGTGCTCTTGCTGCGGTGTGCCAGCATCCCAGGCATGGAATTTCGCTTCTTGCTTCGCTCCGTGCAGCGATTTCACGCCTCTGGGCGTGTACTTCCCCCTCCTGTCCGGCGCTCTGAGCCCCCGCAAAGTTGCACCGATCCTCCTGTCGTTGCTGCGCACAGTGTGTCAAGCTTTACACTCATGGGGGGCTTCAGAAACTTAGTGTGTCTGCATAGTCTGAGTAGCATCAGGTTTTCTGGGGCATTCCTGCACATGTAGAAGCTGCAGTTCTGAACAGGCCGTTGATCAGGCGAGCGTGCCTAACAGGTATGCGTCCTCTTGTGTGTATTATGCATGAGCCATCCGTTCCCGTCAATCGTATAGTAGCAAGGTTGATGCCACGTTGCTGGCTAGCATGGCCGTGAACGCTTCCTGCGCTGCCAGATGATGTCAGCCAGTCCACTACGGCTACAAGCAAATTTCCAGATGACACAGAACAGCGCGTTTCAGTAGCGCAGCGATTTGTCAGGCGGATGACATAGTATGGCCGCTAGAGTGAATCTAACAGAAGGGACAAGTCAGTCCAATCTTATACAGTAATTTGCTTCTGTACTAATGCGGCGTTTGGCACGTGTAGACACCGTATGTCACTCCCTGGCATTGCAAAGGACACAGGTGAGCACCTGCTACTACTAGCTGTGTCCTGGAAGAGTAGCTGTGTGTGCATGGGCACAACCTCCATTCGTGTCCAAACACTGCATCCGGGAGCCAGAATAGTTAGCACGCTCCGTCTCCGGTCTCTAGCTACCCAGCGCTCTGATCCCGTCGCGTTTCAGCCTATCGCATGTCTGACCCAAAAACACTTGAATGGATGGACGGATTGATCCCATGGATTTGGGTCCGAGGGCAACAGACGTCCTGTCTCCCGGGCTGCATTTTTACGTTGTATCCACCCACCTGAATGCCCCCACAGAATTACCCGTGAAAATCACATCAAATGCAAACGTAAATCGCACTGCCCCTTGTAATCGTCCTTAGCGGTTCGGTTGTTTGGTGGTGCCCGGGCATGTCCCTAACCTCCATGCTGAATTCGATTGACGTGCAATTCACATATTCGTAGTCATCCTCTGAGTTGGCGGCTGGGCACAAACGCACTAATCTCTTTTAAGGATCAGCGTCGAAGTATCGTTCACAGATCCAAGATTAGATGCACTAGATCAATCAACATTGCTTCACAATCTCGATCTTTAGCCGCCCAGATATCAGCAATCCTGTAAATTGATGATTAGGTACCGAATCAGATTAGGTAGCGATGCATCGATAATCACATATCGATAAATCAAATCGACGCATGCCGCTCGGCGGCCATGATGGTAACATCATGCGATGGTTTACTCATGAGTGGCTCATCTGATTGTGAAAAACGTGGTATAGGTGTGTGATTTATGTGAAATACCGGATACACCAAGACTGCTGTACCAAATAATGCAACATAATTCTTCACGAATCCTCCGACGACAAGCACGTCAGTAACATGCAATTGTTGCATGCCGAATATACAGCTTGTCACTACCACTCGTACATCAGGCTGGTACCAGTGGTCGCTTTTAACCGCTCTGAACCGGGCCCGCATCACACGTCCATCCAGCCCGCCTCATCGTCCTGCGGGATGCGGGCCGCTTGTAAGCTCTTGCTGTGTTAATATTATTTTATTGTATTGTTTTAAGGGGTACTCCCCCTGTAGGCCTGTACCTTTACGGGTAGTGGATTTGTTACTGTCACCTTATTTTAATCCACAACAGTAGTCGCTATAGGGTACAGTGCAAGAATATAAACATGGTCTAATGGCCATGCCAGACCTACGACTGCAGTTAGCGCACGCGGTGAAGTGCTGGGACGGCTTCGGCCGATGACCCGGCCCGGGGCGAACTTCACTTCACTTTAGATTCATATACATATATTTGCATATGAGGGGCGTTAGGATATAGCAGGGGTGTTGGGACAGTACTTTGTACAGTCGTGTGGCGTGGTCCTCGGCCCGGTTCAGACCGGTAGGTATACAAGCTCTACAATATCAGATGATGGCATCCAAGTCGCATCATCGAGACATTTTTCGAGTTTGATATATCAACATACACGTTCATATACATATATATTTATAAATATATATATATGTATGTCTCTATATATATATATATGTATGTCTATATGTATATATACACGGCATACAAAAAATGATGCGGCCGACATACAGCACCGTACCTACTAGCTAGATGTATTGAGCATCAGACGAAACTGATATAAAAAGCAACTGTATATGAATATGTGTGTGTGTGTGTTGTGTGTGTATGTATATATATACATATATGATATGCTCGCACATATCATACACCCCTCCACATATAAGTCCTAGGCCCCTTTCTCGCCAAATCCGAGATAGCGAATAGAGGGTAGCGCTGAATCTGGGATTAAGGATATGAAGTCCTACTTAGAATGTTGCACATTTATGCTCAGCCTTTATCACCATCGGGTGTAAGCAAGCCTTTTGGCCCTAACAAGTGTCCTACACGAGTGGCACTTGCGCCGCAATGAGCGTTTCCGCTACCCCCGAGCACAGCAACGGGGGTTGGTGCCCCGCACGTCCCGCTGCGCATGCATAGACCATTGCATTGTGGGATGGCCATGGGTGGGCGAGGAAACATGCCAACAAAGAGGGTAGGGTGTTTTTGGGTAGTGTAGGGCCTTGGTGGTGTGCGCCCGTGCACGATGTGGCGTGATACGATCGCCACTGCAGTGGTGCCTTGTGGTGCAGCTCTCAAACTCGCGGCATCGCTCACTGCGTTGCGAGGAAACGTCAAATTTCATTGGTGTTTTCATTTAAATACCAACAAAATCTACGCGAGCAGGGCTGGAATTTCTCAGCCGCAGCACGGTCGTCCGAGGTCATTTAGGCACTTTTACGATTTTTTAGAAATAATAGGTCGAAATCTGGCGTATGTGTCAGCGTGTGGTCAACTGGTCAACACATTGGCCTGACACTTTACGCCAAGTGGATAATCTCAAAACCTGATACACGGTCGCGGGACAGTGTGTTGCGTGCACTCGTGCACGGACCACTCATACTTGGCACATGCCCCCCTTGAGCGATGCCCACGGCCGCAATGCCGGATCCCCAATTTCGTCGCAACAAACACTATTAATTTCCGCATGCATCGACGCATTACAGTGCACGCCATTGCCGTCCCACTGGGCTCACCATGGTGCGCCATAAGCATGCGGCCATGCACTACTATATAAAACTTTGCCCTACGGCAAGGAGCCCGCAAGAACCCTCTCCTGCCTGCTCGTGCAGCGAGCACGACCGCATTTTGTCCATGATTTTGCCCATAAACCATCCTCATCGACACGTAGGGCTAGACCCAGGTCGTGAATGACCAGTTCTCAGTGCCCTACGTGTATGGTGGATTTTAATCATACCAAGAGTGATGTGGTATGAGTACGGGGGCAGTGGTGGGAGTGATTTGGTATGAGTAGGGGGGCAGTGGTGTCCCATGCCTATTTATGCACACGAGTGGCGCAATTTGTGGATTTGAAGCGCCAGCGCCATAAGCCATGCTTTTGCCAGAATGAAATCGTTGATGGCAACGGCTACCGCGTGGCAATATATATGGGGTGTATTGCGCTATCGCGACATTTCCCCCGCCCAGACGTACGACCCTGAGTAACATGCATGCACGGGTCTCACGGTCTACTCAATGTAGCCGCGCATGAGCATGTGGATCGAATTCGCAAACCCCATACTTATGTGGAGGGGTGTAGATATGATATACAGTATCGATTTACTACATATATATAAATATAATATGACTACAGTACAGTATTACACGACGACGGGTGCGAATTACAAAAATGACATTATAACAACAACTCCACCTACTGCTATATGCAGTACGTACTTCTAAAATAAGATAAACAGTGCAAGCCGCGTATGTACAGGCGGCCCGCATTTACTGCTGGTACGGGGAAAGATTTAAAAGGATTTAGATGCTGGCTACGGGTTCGCTCGGAGTTATTATGATTTATATATTTGCATGAGCTAGCAGCAGAAGGCGATATCGGAAATCGCCAAAACAAAGGACAATCAGAAAGGTCCTCCAGTTATATTATTACTGTATTATTAATAAATACACTCGCGCGGTACTGGTATCAGTACGGGTACTCGCTACCCGTGTTGTTCGTTGCGCCGCGCGGGCGGCGGTGAATCCCGGCCGGTGATGGACAGGGAGGGGCGCGGCCCTACACGGACTGGCGAGAGGGCGGCACGGTGTTAATGGCTGCAGTAGGACTCGAAGCCTCGGTGTGGGCAACAGAGTAGCCGTTGCCTCCCTCGAGATAGCGACTACCGCATTCAGCCCCCTCCCCCATCAAATTCTGCTGCGAATAGCCAGTGGGTGCGATCGAGCGGGCGCCGAGCTGGCGGGGCCAGCTTGTGGCACGATGATGCTGTCGAACCCAAAGTCCCCCAAGCGCGGCCCGGGACACAGCGGCCGCCGCCGCGTCTCCCCCCAAACGGCCTGCATCGCTCTCTTCATAGTAATTAACCTGAGCTGGTTCCTCTACAGCTTGCTAGCGATGGGGAAGAAGCGACACGCGCGGCAAGGCGCGGTAGGGTACAAACCGGTGGACATCGGGCGGGCCGGGCGGCTGGGCGAGCCGGGCGTAGACACGGACGCGACGCAGACCGGGGCGTCACAGCATCCGGCGGGGGGGCTGGGCCATTCCGACCCCACGGGCGCCCAACCGACAGGCGGTTCCAGCACGGGAGTCGTCGTAGGGCATCCGGAGGGCGGCCTGTATCAAGCTCGGGGAGCTGGCGGTGCCCCCTCCAACGCGAGGGCGGCCCAACTGGAAGATGGCACAGTGGATGAGCTGGTCCGCTGACACCCACCCACCACTTGTCGATTTCGCCCCAGGACAGCGACCTTCTACTCGCGCCTATGCTATCAAGCCAGTAACATTCTGCCAGTTTACATATGTTGAACGGAGGAAGGGTCCTGATACAAAAGCTTGCGTGTGCTTTTGGTGCATCTCCATCCTATTACCAAAAGTAAATACTTGAGAATGTGTGAGAAGCGGAAGTTGTATATGTATGTACTGAAACACCGGCAATCGTATAAAAGCCAGGAGCAGACGAAGTTCTGAAAGTGCCATAGCGACTACCATACGTTCAAGCTCTAAATTGAGTATGTGCCCCTCATTTACTTATTGTGTCCCATATGAATGGGTAGAATCCTTCTTCTGTCCCCACATCACCGACCTCATCTCGCCACCGCTTGGCCCTCTGCCCACGCTCGTCCTCACAGGTAGTCACCGGCAGTCTAACCTCCGGCGACCTAAAGCTGAGTGGGCACATCCTGTCGTCCTCTGCCGGGAAGCTGCTCGTGTCCGCGGGCGTGGTGGGGATCGGCACGTCCATGGTGGACCTGGAGCACGACAAGCTGGTGGTGAACGGGCCCATTCGCCTGACGGATGCAGGCTCGCGCCCGCACTGCGACGCCTCGCGGCGGGGCATGATCTGGCATGAGTTTGGGGATGTCGGCGCGGCAGATACAGTCGACGTATGCGCCAAAGACGCGACCGACAGTGCGCCCCCCTCCCCTCCCCAACCCATGCCATCAACCTCACCTGGGGTGTCTCTCTCCCTGTCTCATTGCTCTCCTCAGACCAGAAGGTACGGATGTACCTAGCACCCAAACACACTGCCACCGAATGCCTGGCAGGCTACAACTGGCAGACGCTCATCGGCGCTGGCGGCTCGGCGCATTCACAGATGCGGGCCGATGACAGAAGCGCGGCGGGCTCGCAAGGTGCGCATGCAGACCGGCCGGCGGGTCGCTTGTTCCGCCATGCCCTGCAGCATGTCCCCCTACGCACACCCCTGCTGATGTCTGCGCCACTGAGCTCATCAACAGATCCCGTTCACACCACTGTGCCTGCGGTCTCACGCTCCGCATGGCACTTCCCGGGCATTGCCAAGGCGGCCTGATTCGGAGCTTTCGCGTGGCAGCAAAGACGGAGGTGCAGCCCGGCGACGTCGTCTCCTTTGTGGAAGGCCATGTGAAACGGGTAAGCACAGCCGAATGGCTTGCGTGCATGCTCCATGTTGAACGCAACTTGATGGCCGGGGTTTTCATTGGTAGCTGCGGTTCCCTGATGCGCCTTGCCCATGGGCGATGGTAGGGCACAGGGGCGTACTTTGGGGAGGGAGCGGTGTTCTTGGAGCCGGCGATGGTGGGCGCTGCGGGCGGGGCCGGCAAGCGCCGCAGCGCAATGCTGGCGCTCTCACCCGACCTCGGCATCATCGTCCATGGCGGTGGCGCCAACGCGCAGAGCATGGCGCAGGTTGCTGCGGCATTCTCAGTTGTCTTATTGCGGACTTCGTCATTGCCCACTCCGTCCCGCTGTGTGCCCATGGTCGATAGCAGCTTGTTGAGTCCGCCACATCGACTGCCGCACAGCATAGCCCAACGCACAAGAGCGCAGCCCGGACCGGGACTGAGAAACCATGCCCCCTGTGCCTGCTGCTGCCCGCAGATTGCGCATGTCCGCGGCACCTCTGTGGAGCTGGCAGGGAAGGCGGCCTTTGGAGCCAAGCGCGGCGACCACGTGGAGCTGTCCGCGCTGAGCAGCGCCTCCTTCCTGGCCGTCTACAGCGACGGCACAAAGCGCGAGGTACCCCCGTCTATTTGAAAACTTTCAGCAGGATGACACTTGCAGCACCCGCGAGGCACCGCAGAACTTGGGGCTTGAACAGACCTCAGCCCGGCTGAGATTGCTGCCTTATATGCTGGGATGTGACTGCCGCAATACATACAACGCTGCTGTGGTGAATACTTTAATCACAAGCCTTGTCACTCCACCAGCAATGACATTCCTGGAGAGTGAGGGTGTGTGGTTTTGGAGCAACTAAGGTGGTTTGGGAGCAAGGTGGTGGCGGAGGGCAAGGTGGTTTTGGAGCAGTCGCTTCCGGTTTTGGAGCAGTGGTTTTGGAGCAGTTGGTTTGAAAACTGTTTCGGAAGCAGTTTCTGAAGCAACTGCTCCAAAACCACCGGAAGCGACTGCTCCGAAACCACCTTGCCGATGTTGCACATGCAGCGATTCGATCCAAAATCCCATCGGCAAGGCGATTATATGCTCCGAAACCATGCATGTTATTTTAAGGCATTTCAGGGACTCCTTACCGTCCGGCCATTGACTTGCCTGTTCCCATCTCTGTCAACCGCCGCTGTTATCTGGGCAGGTGGGCTACGCTGTGCTGGGATCGCTCAGCAAGGACAAGCTCAAGTTCACGCAGCCTCTTGTGATGGAGCCCACCGGCTGCACATCCCTGACGTTGGCCTCGCTGTCGCCATCTCTTGCCGTTGCCGCATTCAACGGGAACGCCGCCAGTGAGCCCCCCCCCCCCCCCCCCCCCGATACCTCCTTCATTCCCGCAAACATGACCCAAACAGGCGCCTTAAGTCGGGCATGGGTTATACCTGACCGTTCGCGCATGCGGTGGTAATGCAGCTGGGAGGGGCGACCCCACTGTCCTCGCAATGAGCGTCGAGGGGCAGAAGATATCCTTCGGCAGCGCCTCAAAGGTATCCTTGCTTTCCGCTGTTTGCGTCCTCACTCCACCGGCTCTGGTGCCGCCGTGATTTGTTGCTTGAGTGCCTTGTGCCGTCAATCAAAATGTAGTCGCTCGATCGAGTCGCTCCGTGGAAGGGCAAGCAAACACGAGTCCAGCATGATGCGCCATTAGTCCTCTGACCAAAAGACCAACAGTCATCGATTGGACTGATTGAACCAACATTGGGTGAATAATACTGGCCATGAAAGTTTTAAGTACAGTGGTAGACATGCCCGGTGAGCAGCGAAAACGAATACCCGGTGGTAGGTCAATCGAAAACGATGGGGCCGTCAATGATGACCATTGAGTCGCGTTTAGCAATGTATCACTCAGTGGAATGGACTGATGGAATAGTATAGTCAATATGAATCGTCACTTAAATTGGAACAATAGCGAAAATACTAAAAAGTAGTCAGGTAGGTCGATTAGTGATGAACCGGTATGTATACATAGTATGTAAAAAATCAAGATATTCAGTAACCATGCGCATTGTTTGCGGTTTGCGGTTTGATATCATTTTTGCCCCCCGCCCCCCCCCCCCCCCCGTGATTCATTATTATTTCGGCCTTCGAATCTAATAGAATGTTACGGTATGAGTAGGTTTGGCATTCCGGTGAGGGTGTCATTCGGCGTCGGCACTTTCGCAGCCTTATATATGCTTTCCTTTCTGATTTGATTGCGCGGTCGGGCGCACAGATTGAGGGAAGGCTGGACGGCTTCGTGCTGGTTCCGCTGTCGACTTCGCGCTTTGTGCTCGTCTACCGCAACCTTCACACCAAAGAGGTGGGCGCCCGGGTGGGGACTGTCCGCAAGGTGGAGGTGCCGGTGACGCGGGCTGAGGCGGACGGTGAGAGCGACGAGCCGCTGGTGGAGACGGAGCACAAGCTGGCGGTGAGTGCCTCCGCCGCCCGCTGGTGCACTGCCTCTCTCCCACGAGGATAAGCCGCTGGAAGGCTCCGAGCCGACACCAGCGAAAGGCGCAGAACGCGGCTTCATACTTACTGAGGCATGTCATCCCTCGGCATGCGCTCAGATTGCAGCGGCTCCATGTTGGGTCTGATGAGGGCACTGCCCCTCTGGCTTAGGGATCCTATGGTGCGCTATTTTGGTGCTCCGTAGGGAAACGTGTTATGAACAAGTGCACCTCGCTGTAGAATCATTGGCATGACCTCCCCCTCTATTAATAAATGATATCTAATGAAGTGCCATGCAGTGAAAAATTGCGCTGATGCAGTGTGGTTTTCCTTGTTAGCATAGCCGTCTGTGTGTGTGCGTATTAATGTGTGGGATGATTTCCAACGTGAGCCACCAAAACAACTCATCATCATTACATTTTCTATGTATCCGTGGTGCCACGTGGCCCAGCGGTGGAAGACACACCTTTTACGATGATATATATATATATATATACGCATCTTCCAGCGCTGCCACCTATCTGACAACATGGTGACTCCCACTGTCTCGATGCAGGCTGTGATGGCAGCGGAGGCGCCGGTTCCGACGCTCGGCCGCATCCTCACCTACCTCGTCGCAGCTCGCCTGTCCGCGACGCAGATTGTGATAGCGTACGCGGACTCCGAAACTGGCAGCGTCCTCGTGGCGGATGTCGCGGGCGATACAGTCACGCCCAACAGCCCCACCACCTTCGCCAGGAGCAAGCCGCTCAGCCTGTCGCTCTCCGGGCTCGGCCCCAGCTCGTTCATCCTGTCCTTCTACACAAAGTACGTGAAACTCCCTATTGTGTCGGCAGTACTGCTGCGACGAATAAACCGCCAATCTAAATTGCTGCGCCATATATGACTATCCTGTAGCGCGCGTAGGTGGCGAATAACCCTGAGCTGCGGTGCTTGGCCATGTTTAATCTGCCACCATTCTACCATGTATATTTTATTATTATATTATAATTATTATTATCTACCATGTATAATTTTATTATTATTTATATTTTATTATTATCTTGTTCTTACTAATATATTGCTGAAGTTCCATTGCAATAGATTGTTTAAACTACTTCCATGAGCAGGCAGGTAGGCACTGGGCAGAGGGAGGCACAGCCAGTTTTGCCAAAGGACCAGTGTCGGTGAATTACATCGGCGCAAGCAACAGCAAAAGGGATGGACTGTGCCGAGTCCGTGTCCCGCCTAAATAGCCAGTGCTGTTGAAGGGTCGAGAGCTGCTGCCACCAACCCTCCGGTGCCGGG
The DNA here is from genome assembly GCA_006384855.1 of Tetraselmis striata. Classification (NCBI taxonomy): domain Eukaryota; kingdom Viridiplantae; phylum Chlorophyta; class Chlorodendrophyceae; order Chlorodendrales; family Chlorodendraceae; genus Tetraselmis; species Tetraselmis striata. The sequence goes on from VCJN01002456.1 coordinate 9,859, forward strand.
GATGCCGGCGGCCGACGTACGAATCGGCGCAGGAAGATTCCGGAAATTTTCGGAGCATCGTGGCGCCGATCGCACACGGCCGACTAGGGCTGGCACCGCTATAGGATTGGGGCATCACTCCGTTGTCGTTTTCTAACCTCAGTTAATACTTAACAAACGATTAAACGCGGTGCTACTATCTACGTACTACGGATTATGTGACCGCATCATCCATAATCTCCGAGCAAAACTGAGCATCACGCGAGCAAGCCCCGAGCGAAACTGAGCAGCAGTGAACTGTGAGCTACGCTTTCCGACGAAGACTTTTAGGATTTTTCCTATATCTTGTGTAATATACTATTTACAGACTCCTCTATATAGTTTCAATATAGTCTATATATGTGTTTATACTCTGTACACACAGTACTCTGTATCCATATACTAATTACTTTATATATGTATATATCAACCCTTTATGCTCTTTATTAATACACTCTATATATAGCCTACATATAGTCTATGTCTATGTTTATACTGCATACACAAACTACTCTGTATCCATACATAGTTAATTAATACAATTATGCGTAGGAGAAATAACCAAGCAAAGCCCAATAAAACCCCGCCAATTAATATGAAAGATATCCTTTATATGCCAAAAAGCTGGGCCGGGCGCATACATGTTTTAAATTGAATCTTAGCCTCAAGGCTCTACGCCATTTATACCATTATCATTTAGCGTTATCATAATCCATTACCGGGACCTGATACGGTATGGGTATATGCCTATGCGACAACGGGCACTGACGAAGGTGTTGCTTCACTGTTGTCGGTTGTCGCATTGCAGCGACCCGTGGAAGACGGTGATGATGCGGGGGACGCTGAGCGGCGGCGTGCACGGCTCGGGGCTATCGCTGGCGGAGACCGTCTTTAGCAGCGACTACGTCACCCACACCCACTCCATCGCCCTATCCGACCGGACGTTCCTCCTGAGCTACTACGACGGCGGCAACTCTGATGCGGGGACCGCCGTTGCCGGTGAGTCGCTCGCCGCGTGCGCTACGGACATACAACCAGCTGCACCCACTCCAGCGACATATCTCGTCGCAGCTGCTTAGTGTGCCTCGTCCGGCGTGATGACAGGTTCGTACGGGCGCGGGCTGGGGATCGCCGCTGCGACCGCCACAGAGGGAGACATGGTGCCGGTCCGCTTTGGCGGCATCTCGAGCGACCACATGTCGCTCGAGGTGGGCGCGTGCTACTTCTCCACGGACGAGGGGAGGCTAACGACAGAGCCGACATCGCAGGCGGTGGGCCTGGCGGTCTCCGTCAATGAGGTGCTGATGGGCAGCTGCAGAGAGAGCACTGCCACATACTAGCGCTAGGATAGACAGTGATGTCATATAGTCATGCTGCAGATCTTTAAGCTCGTGACGCGCTGCTGTTACCTAGCTTCGCTTACCGCACTGCCGCGGCGGGCATCCTCCACAGCCAGCATGCACGTCAGTGTTGAGGCTTTGCTAAACCAGGCCATTTGAGGCTAAACCAGGCACCAAGCCCACGCGGCGCTTGACAACAGACGCCCGATCATCGTCATCACCAAGCAGGCGACACCATGGTGCGCACTTTCTTTTGTGGATGGTGCAATCTGGCGGCAAATCGGCTGCATTATCATGCTGCGCGCGCTTTATTTTTGATGACATTGCGCCAGCGCACCTGCGAGCGCTCTGGCAGAGCAAATAATTTCATAATCAAGTGAGCTAGCAACAGCCCAGCCAAGCCAGCCACCGATACACTTTACGTCAAAATAATTTTATGACGCCACTTTTAAGCGCAATTAAAAGTGGCAAATTACACTACCAATCAGCTCGGGAGAATGAGACCGCGCGCTGGCTGGGCAATTCAATGATAAATAAGGGCGCCATCCCCTACGGCGAGCCTCAGCGCGAGTCCTGAGACTTAATTGGATTTTCCTGAGCACTACCGCATAGCACTCAGTACCATACACCCAAGGAAGGGGGCGGCCTCTCACGACGACCCACGAATGTCACATTACTGATCGGAGTTGTAGTCGAATGTTGTGGTGCCAAACAATAACAAAGGGACGACCTGCTATGACGCCGAGGGTGACACAGCGACTAGTCATTCGCTGCGTGCAATTGGAGAGAGAGGGAGAGCGAGCGCAACCTGACATCAATGGAGCTGTTGGTACTGGTTTAAGGCGCCAGCAACAGTGGCACTAATGCATCCCCCGAAAATGCCAGTAAGACAGCAAAGCCAGACCGTATGCAACAACGATGGGCGCGTGTTTCCGCATGTCGGTGTAGGTGAAGTGTTACCCTTCCTTACCGGCTATTTTTGATGGGGGCAATGTAACAGGATGCGGTGCTTTATTCCCAGCGGCACATACTCCGCATTATGGTCAGCAGGGGAGTGCCCTTGCGAAATGCTGCTACATACCACCTACAGCTCGGGATAATCTCTCTCTCTCTCTCTCTCTCTCTCTCTCTCTCTCTCTCTCTCTCTCTCTCTCCATCTCTCTCCATCTCTAATGCCACAATGTTCATATTTCTAGCAGCCAGTTCCATGTTTCCATATTTCTAGCGCAATCAGTTTTTTTTTTCCAAGTAGGCATATACGTGACGCTTGGTGGCAAGCATGAGAGAGCGTAGAAGACAGGGCCGGGGAGCGAGCAAGGGAATCGCGATTGTCATACTACCATTGTATCATCTATCGCGACTCACGTCATTTTTATTCCGCCCCCGGGACAGGACAGGCACCAGTGAAATAAAAATACCTTTGCAGTGTCGTCTCTAACTCTCCACCACGACGGCCTTTAAAAGAGGAATCGTTTAGACAGCAATCCAGTTATCTAGCAACGGAGTAGACTGAGCCATCAATGGGTAGGGGGCGCTCCATTTTCAGTCATTTTAGAAGATGCCGAAGCATTTCGCAAGGCTATTCGGAGGCCAGTGACGGACTTCCGTTCCCAACTCGTCGGGAACTTCCGCCCCCTCCCAGAAACTGCCATGAGATACCCGGCACTCGCGTCATATCTCGGACCGCATAAATATCCATCGCGACGATTTATCATTGCTGTTATACCTAAATATCGATATAAAATTCGTATACGCCTAATCCTTACCAGGAGCACTGTGTGACTGTGGGTCGCTGCATCAAGAAGTTCAAATGTCGTCGTCATCATTTAAGAAAATTCATCCACGAATTTATAGCTACATAGCGACTATATATAGAAAATTAATAATAATCGGTTGATGGGCTGCTGCGCGCGGCGCGCCTCCGCTGCGCATTTTGTCTGTGCTGCGACGATATGTGTGTGCTGGCGGCGACTGGTCGCTACAGGTAGTCGCCAGTCGCAACTTCGCCATATATAAGAGCATTCAGCAGGACCTAGCCCGAATCAAGCAGGCCAACTATACAGCAGTACTGTCTGCACCCGCAAAAAGCAGCGACTCCTCGTGCTCGTAGCAATCCTTAGCGACTAGCGACTACCTGTAATCCCTACGGACTGGTGAAAACTGTAAAAGGGCCAAGATCAACAAGCTACTGCTACTGCTTGGAAGGAGCACCCGGCGGTAGCGCTACAGCAGGTACCCGCAGGCACATCCCTTCCACTGACTGCTCTCTCACAGTCTCGCCATTCCCCAGCCACAGCCAGTAGGCCCGCAGCAGGTGCTCTGGCGATCGGTCAGGCCAACACCCCGCCCACAGACATCCCCGCCCAACGCAGGAGGCCGTTGGCACTATGATGAAGGCACCCCCGTGGGCGACCCTCCCAGACGGCGAGGTGGCGGTGGCTGCGAAGCTGCCCGACGGCGCCGCGGCACCTGTAGTGCCCCTCCGCCGGGACAAGGCGGAGGGTGCCGCGTGGTTCTTCGGCCGCAACAGCGACGTGTGCGACGTGGGCGTCCCCCACGCCACCGTGAGCCGCGTGCACGCCCGGCTTGCGCACGCCGACGGGCGGTACTATCTCACGGACCTTGGAAGCGCGCACGGTGCGGTGCCGCCGCCTGCGCTGCGGACTCTCGCGCCCCTGCGCTGGCAGAGGCGCCTCGCCCACTTGTTCGCCCCTCCCCTCTCCCTCGCATAAATTGAAAGCAGAACATGAAATTAAGACAATAGTAGGCATCTCGCTCGCTTTCTCGCCACCCCCTCCCTCCCCTCCCTCTCTCCTGCAGGCAAGATAAGAAACTCGCAAAGGCATAAATATACAGGCAGGATCAAAACCGTAAGTCCCGGAAAGGCCCTCATTAATACCCAAGTCGTCCACCGCTCCCTTCACCATAACAGGCACCTTCGTGAACGGGAAGAGGATGGAGCCCAACTCGACCGTCGAGCTGCAGCCGGCGCGCGATGCGGTTACCTTCTCCGACTACCCGGCGCAGTACAGCGTAAAGCTGGCCGGAGAGGGTACGCACCCGAGCCCTCAGCCTGATGCGCGTCCAGGGTGGCAGGCCCGCGCGGCCGCCCCAGGTGGCCAAGCGAAGCGTCACCGCATCAAGCGCTGCAACTTGGATGACCTGTCCCGCGCCGTGGGTCCACGTGGAACCCGCCATATAACTGTGAATAGCAATGAGTCAGAGCTCAGCCGCTCGCTTTGGAAGCCATGACATTCTCTCTCTCTCTCTCTCTCTCTCTCTCACACACACACACACACACACACATGCTGAGAAGGGAGCATGCAATGTGTCAGGGCGTCCCTGGATTTAACCGTTGCCGCGGGGGGTACTGTAGGAGGTGTGCCACAGTGTCCCGCATCGTGCGTCAAAGTGTGCGGCTACGGAGGGTGGAGACGACGAAAGCTGGGATTACCAAGCCATAGGGGCAGCGCCCTCGTCAGACAGCCTCCGCAAAGACCGCATGAAGGCGTGGTGAGGAGTATGCCGCGGGCTCTGACTCCTCTCCCCCTCTCGCCGCTCTCCTCGTCTGCTGATGCCAGCGGAGGCCATGGGCGCGCTGGTGGCGGCGTACGATTCGGAGAGCGAGGGGGAGGCGGTGGCCGAGGCGAAGGCGCCGGAAGGCGGGGAGCGTCGCGGCCCGGCGAAGCCGGAGGCGATAACCGCGCAGGCGGTGGAGGCGGACGCGGGGAGGCGGCGCTCGCCTGACCGATGGCGCGAGTCGGCGCGGGGAAGGGGGTCCGACAGCGAGGAGGAGCACCGGCGGCACCGGCGGCATCGGGGCTCGGGGCGGCGCGGGGATCGTGGGGCAGCGGAGGCGGAGGATGCGGAGCGGCGCCAGGGGCGCGGCGAGCTCCACCATCGCCCGCACCGCCACGCGCACACCGGCCGCTGGGACCGCGAGGAGGGGGCGGAGGCGGAGGAGGCTGGCCGGGGGGACAGGGGGGGCGGGCGGCGCGCGCAGGAGGGCGGGGGGCCGGCTGCCGAGGAGACGGGGCGCAGGCGTAGGAGCCGCTTTGAGGAGGCGCCGCCCGTCGGCAACCCGCAGCCCTCTGCGGCCGACACAGGTGACTGGCTGCATCACTCCCCCCCCCCCCCCCCCCCCGGGCACCCGTCTTACGTACTCGCACTGGTATACATCTATATATATATATATATATATATATATATATATATATATATATATATACATACATACATCATAAATAATATAAATATATATATATTATACATCTATGTATATCCATACATCAAATATATATATATATATATGAATACAGCGCATCCACAGGTAACCTGTGAGTCCACACTCGTGTGGTCTTTACGCACTTCGATGTGTAACACACATCCCATTATAATGCACTTCTTTCTCGTGGGAACCGCATCTCTTGCAGCACTGGATTTCATATTGGCGCGATGTCTGCATTGGTTCTCTGCTAATCGTGGGCGCCTCTGACGTCCGCCCCTGGCTTGGCTCCATCCGCCCGGCAGTGCGCAACATGATGGCGGCGCCCGCTGAGGGCCGCGGCGGCGCCCCCCCGGCCGCCGTCCCCTCGCGCCTGACAGTGGACCAGAAGAAAAAGCTGCTGTGGGGCGCCAAGAAGGCGGCCGTGCAGGCGCTGCCCGGCCCAGCGGCGCAGGTGCGCCCCACGCCCCGCGACGACCCCACCCCGCCGCGCCACACCCTTCCGGGCCTTTGCCGCTCTGTTCCGGAGGCTACGCTTGCGTCTGCACGCGCGCCCCTGCTGGGCCCTGCCTCCCACTGCAAACATACTCCACCCTCATGCATAGTCAAGAGGCTTGGGCCTCTCAAGTAGTCACATGAGTTACGGCAAGGTGGCGAGCGGCAGCCGCTGGCAACAGGAATACACTGCGGCACAAATGACCGATGCTTTGGGCGTGGAGGAAGTTGGCGAAATGCGCCGTGGGTCGCCCGTCCCTATCCTGGCTTGGCGAATCCAGCGGACGTCGCACCGTCATCACCTCCCTTGTTGGCTCCAACATAACCAGATGTGCTCTCCTTGATGGAAATACCGCTTGCCGTACCCCCGGGGATGTAGCCGAGCCATCGCACGGCACTCCTGACAGGGGATGTCACGTTTTCGTCCTCGTACACCGCGCGAAGTGGGTGCATTGCTTGGCGCAGTACTTTACCACTATATTGTATTGATTGCAAATGAGTAACAAGTCTGGCTCGGTAACGTCGGTTTGAAGCAACAAGTCTGGCTCGGTCACGTCGGTTTGTAGTGTCGGGTGAGATCGGCCCCGGAACTCCCTCCCAGTGCATGTAAATCACGTAAATCACTGATAGTAGTCGCAAGTACATCCCTTTTCCGCTCGGTTGAGCAGTCGTATCCTACGCGAGAAGTCCGGGTATGGATTCCTGGCCGATGCATTTCGGCAATATCGTCCCGGCGTGTCCTGGCTTTACCCGGTTGATGCATTAGCCCTTATTCGGGGTTCGAATGAGGCAATGGTCTAAGAAGGGCTATGCCAGACCTACAATTGCAGTTGGCGCACGAGGTCCGGTGCTGGGGGCGGCTTCGGCTGATGTCCCGGGGCGAACTTGACTTTTACTTTTAGTAGCGACTATGTTGCACAGGTCGGGTGACGCCCTTTCGGAAACCCCAGGCCTCCGGGCTGGGCGCGTTTCGCCATGCCATACCACATGTCACACCGTACGTTTGGTGACAAAACTGGAGGACCGTCGAAAATGCGACGAAAAATCCGAAAACGTACGGTATCCGAGAATAAAATTGTATCGGTAGAATATAAATCCACCGGGGCTAGAGCGGTACCGTGCCGCGTTTTTAATGTTCGATCGAATTGATGGACCGCAGTACTTGCGCTAGTGTATAGACCAAAACGCGGGCGTTATCGGCCGACCAGGGACGTCGTGCGCGAGGATCGGATCGTGAGTTGTCGCATCGAGTGGAGCAGTCCCGCAAAGGAACCGACAGTAGATGCCGCTGCAGTGGACGCGGGATCGGCTCACTGACGTAATCGCGCCGTGTCCTGCTACCCATCAGGGGCCAGCTGCGCCAGGGCCGAGCTACAACCGGTGGGAGACGGCGCACTTTGCGACGGACGGCGAGCGCAGCAAGTTCCAGAAGCTCATGGTGAGCTCCCCCCCCATCCCCCCCCCGTTGTCACCCCCATTGACCCCTGCCCCTCCCGCCACCCATGTTTCGGCCTCCTTTGCATACGCAAAGAGGGGGGGGGGGGGGGGGGAGAGCTTATATGGAGGTGTAGGTGGCTGAAAGGCATCACGGCATCCCAGCGGGATACATCGCTATAACCCTGCACCCACGGTGAAACAACTCCGGGGCAGGAACCCTCGGCCCCAAGCGCCCGCGCGACCCTGGTTATGAAATATCCCCGTTCTTGCACGGCATCAAGCATTATGGTGAGATTCGCGCCGGTTCCCTGAATAGCTGGAAGCACCGCTGACGTCGAGCCACTAGTGGGGAACAAGTAACACCGTAGCAGCGACGGCCACAGAATGATCATCTGGAGTCGCAACATGAATGCGTCTCTTACCCAGGGCTCTGCTTAACTGGATTGCTGCCTGATCAATTCGTCGCTGAAAAGCCGCCGTAGAGACAATGCAAAGGTTTCACTGGCGAAAAAAGTCAATGCGGGCCAGGACTCGGCCACAGCTTCAACTGGCTCCGCAACTTCATGTTGGCGATGAAACATGTACTGTGTCCGTCGGTAATACACATACGGTTGACGCGCGGCCTGCGGTCGAGCCAGGAGTCCCGTAGCATTCCGTGCAGCGATATGTTGTCATGTGTGCCACGAATGCACCGCACCGGCGCTGCGACGGCGTTTCCTTATCTCGTCGTCACGAATTGAGTGGCCGTGCCATGCTCGGTCCTTCCACAATCCTCCAGCGATGCGCTCGTTAGCAGAGTGCAAGTTTGAAATCGGAAATTTGTTACGGCTTTATTCCGGCCAGTCTTCCAGCTACACAGGCCAGCTGTCTCGCGGCCCGTCTGCATGAACCCAGCTGAGCTTAGTAGGTCGCTATGTGCTATCCCCGAATTGCGCTTGCAGGCTACGGATGCTGTCGCGGTTATAATAAGAACACGGCGACTACGAACCGTCCCTGTCTCCCAGAGGTCAAATGTGGACGAAACCATTGCGGAGCTAGGGAGACCGTTCTTATTGCTTGCGTGCTAGCCCGATTTGTGGCTTATAGGAAGGGTTACTTCTGCGTCGACACCCGTAGTATGGGCGGCGTTCCTCGATCACAACATACAGACGCGCAGTCAGAGTTCACGAGCGCAACGCCGTAATGATTCTTGTGAGTGCGCTTAATTATCGTCGTGGGTTCCTTCATTGCAGCGGTAAGGGGGGGGGGGGGGGGGGGCGCTATTTCATGCGTTCAACTCAGAGGCGGATGTATAGAAGTGATAGCGGTGCCGGCGCGGTTATAAGACCACTGCGACTACGAAGCTGACTTACCTGCCAGAGGTCAAATGCAGACGAAACTGCTGCGGGGGCATAGCGCGGATGTTCTTCTAGGCTGCGTGCAAGCCCAATGTGAGGCTCGTGTTAGTGAAGGGTCCTTTTGACCATTAATAACATCATAACAATGATGTTGTTATCATCATTGTTGGATGAGACCAATCATCCAACAATTATTGTTGGATGATTATTGTTATCATCCAACAATGTTCCTATGCTGGATGATAACTTAGGAACATCCGATCCTATGTTATAAGATCAGATACACGAAACTGCTCACAGTTTGATTCCTGTTGTGGCCTCCAGTTGTGTTGATCCGGGTTAACGGGTGACCCGCCTACCGCCCCCCTCCCCCTTCCCCGCTCCCATTGGTACCCGTGTGTCAGTGGCGGCGGGCCGTCAGATGTATTGACGCCCGACAGCCCGGCAACGCAAGACCCCACTGGAACCCCCCCCCCCCCCCCCCCCCGCCATTGAGCCTTCCCCTTTTCCTCACACCGATTCCCCATTGCGTCACACCCTGCCGCGTCAGGGCGTTAAGGGCGGGCCTACGGAGGCGGCTGGCGTAGAGGCCGGGAGGGAGCCAACAGAGGGCGTCGTGCTGGACGGTGCGGCCCGCCCCGGCGTTCCCCCCCCCCCCCCCCTTCTCCCCCGTTTACCCCCCACCACCGTCTTCTGCACCCTGCTCTGTTGGAATCTGCCCGATACCCTAGCGCCGGCCGATATTCTAGCACCGGCCGGGCACATGTCCCGCGCGCCTTTGCGCGCGCGTGCCTGTCTCCCGGCCCGCCGCGCGCTCTGCTTCCACTCTCTTCCTGCCCACAGTCCCCGCAGCTCGAGCCCGGCTCGCTGCTCCCACTGTAAGATGTAAGAGCACTTCCACTCACCATCCCCTCCACGGTTGAGCCGTTTAGGTTATGGGCCCTCCACGCCTCCTACCTCTGGACCCCCTTCCGTGTTGCGACAGACCGACGCCCGCGCCTCGCTTGTCCTGCGGCGCCAGGGGAATGCACACCGGCACGTCCCGGCATCCGTCAGCGGCACACATGCCCGCCGCCGCACCGGCGCCATTCATTTCCCTTGCCTTCGCGGCCCGTAAAGATGTCGAACCAATCCTCCCCCAATGGGGCGATCTTTCCGCGGTGTCGTGGCAGTGTGCTCTGACGGGTTCACCTTTCGTGCACCCGGTGGTGGTGATTGTCGAGGGAGGAGGGGATGGTTGAGTTGATTCCCCAGAGCTTACGGTACATGTTGACGTGTATGGCGTGTTGCACACCTTCCCCGTGATACCGCTGCTACGCCCCTGACCGACCCCCCCCCCCCCCCCCCCCCCGCCTCTGTCGCCACGCAGGCTCCCAGCAGCACGCGGTCCTGCACGACCTGGAGCGCCAGTACGCGTCGGGCCTCCGGCGGAAGGACGGCCGCACCGTGGGCCTCGGCCTGTGACAGCCGCCGCCCGCTGCGTCGTCTCCTCGCCCCAACGCGTCAACATGGCGGAGCGAGAAGGGATAAGGACACCGGGGGGGAGACGGAGGGAAGAGCAACCTTGCGGCGGCGGCGAGGACGGACGGGGGCTCAACGTCATCCATTGGCCGCACTGCCGGGCGCGAAAGCATCTCACCCTCATGACATAGAGCGCATCATACACAGTAGGCAGGCCCGGAATAGTAGTAGTAGGCAGCTGAATGATGCTGGAGAGGACGGACGTCACATCAGTGGTGTCACTGTCGAGATGCGCCACAGAGAAACACCGCCCTGCTCGGGATGGAGTACCCCGCCCTTGGGGGATGTCAGTGCGTGCGGGGAGGGCTGGCGTGGAGGGGGGGGGGGGGGGGTGGGCATGACCGCGACCTGCTGTTTGGCATGGCTGGCGGCGGGTACTCCGGGGAGACCTCTCTTCGCCAACCTCATCCACACATGTTCCAGCACTGGATAAAGCACTGCGCTCTTAACACCGTAAAAAGCGGCGGAGAAGCATGACGTATCCCAACGCGTCAACATGGCGGACGAGGAGGGATAACGACACCAGGGGGGGGGGAGACGGAAGGAAGAGCAACCTTGCGGCGGGGGGGGGGGGGGAGACGGACGGGGGCTCAACGTCATCCATCGACCGCACTGCCGGGCGCGAAAGCATCTCGCCCTCATGACATAGAGCGCATCATGCACAGCCAAGCCCGGCCGCGGAATGATGCTGCAGAGGAAGGACGTCACAGCAGTGGTGTCACTGTTGAGATGCGCCACAGTCAGTGCGCCACGGAGAAGCACCGCCCTGCTCGGGATGGAGTATCCCGCCCTCGGGGGATGTCAGTGCGTGCGGGAGGGCTGGCGGGGGGGGGGGGGGAGGGGGGGGGGGGCATGACCGCAATATATGCTGTTTGGCATGGGTAGCGGCTAGCCCCGTGCGGTTCTGCAAATGACGACAGCCGTGTGTGCTACTAACGACTCCTGTTGGGCCTCAGCATGGGCAGTCAGCTCATGCTTTGTCTCGGCAAGGTGAGCGGAGCAGGGGAGCTTTGCTCAGGCAGGACCAATGCACCGGGGTACATGTTAACCCCCGCCTGGAAAGTCAATCGATTATGAATAGCGCGCTGCGAGCAAAACCGCGGCAAACATGCCACGAGTTGTGACTTGAAGTGAAGCAGTCAATAGTAGTAGTAGGGATGCGCATGATATAGGAGCGGACCGCGCCGCAACGCTACCACAGAAGAAAGCTGCCCAATTGAAACAAGGACTGCTTGTGTCGCACTGTCGCTACTCTACCGCAGCCGGCTCGGAATGCGCCGCAGCTGGAAAACCGCCTCTTCGTTGTTGCGCAGCGATAGAGAATGGATAGGCTGTGGTAGTAGGCATTACCGTCTGCAAGTAGGGTAGAAGCATCATTGCGTCGTCGCCGTCATTATTTCTTCGTCGTCGCCGCATTATTGTATTTATATTTATATATCAGCATCCGGCACAGTCGCGCCGCTAATATACTTTCCCACAAATGCTTCCGCGTTTTTGGCGGAGAAACGACAGTCGTGATTCTACTTTGCGGCACCGTATCGCCGTCTTGCGTTGTACCTGCCTGTCTGGTAGGCCCCGGCCGAAATCGGACACACAGAAAAGATGAACGATACAGGATCATCACTGGCATGGAAGGTGTAAGGATATATACCACATAAATCCCCATGTGGGTACCCAATGCCTTGTGCGTTTTGCGCGGTATCCTTACAAATGGTGCTTCTACGCACGCATTGGATCCGGCGGGTTCGATCCCACGGAGAAGGAAGGTCGGTATGTAGCCGGCGTGTTTGCGGTATAGTAGCGACATCGCGCGCAATACTACGCGGCAGTGGTGATTGCGTCGTCCAGCACGTACGGGATAAATGAATCGTTCATCAGCACGGTGCGCCAGGTTGCGGCACATCCAAGAAGCGTCCGTTTGAAATCGGAAATCTGCTGTAATGGGTATCGACTATCGCCACCCACCGGAAAAACTGCACGCCACCCCAAACACAATCGACAAATGGTTCGCCCGCGACATTGATTCAGCCCTTTGGTGAGTGTGTTGGTACCGCCTCATTACTGTTGTGGATTATCACAGGCCGATGCCATCGCGGCGGGCGGACGGGGAGGCGCCATCGCTCAACCCGTTACCGCGGCTGCGAAGCAGGCAGCATCACAGCAACAACTTCGTCCCCGTAACTTACGTCGATTCAGATAGAATCAACGCGGCAGTGCTCGCCTTCCCTAAAACCACAGCGGGCGAGCGGCAGTCGTGCTAAAGATGCGAGGTAGAAGGAAATAGAATACTGCCATCGTTGCACAAGTTTTTAAGACTCCGCGCGGCTGCGCGTTTGGTAGTTGCGATGGGCGACGCGATGAACGAATAAGCCATGGATGACAAGGCTGGTTTCGGAGCACTGCCTGCCGTGGCTTCTCGATCTTTCACATAATAAGCCCCAGGCAAATCTGAATTTACGAATGGATGAACACCTGAACCCTATAGTATTTCACATTTATGGTGAGCTTATATTTTCATAGATTTGTGGGTTTAATCAAACGCTGGGGCTCTAACAACTTGGCCACACGAGTGGTCAATTCATGGCGCCACATGGGGCGTAACGATTAAATCAAGAAATGAAGAAACCAAGTACCCCCACAGCAGAACTGACTGAGAAAGTGACTACTCGCTGGGGTTGGTGCCCCACACGTGCCCGCCGCGCATGCATGATAGAACATGGCATGGTGGGATGGCCATGCATGGGTGACTAGGGGAACATGTTAGCAGGGGCTAGTATGTTGTTGAATGAGCGCGGTGGGGCCATGTAAGCACGAGCCACACAAGGTGGGTGATGATACCGTCCATCGCAATATACATGCAGCAGTGCTGCTCTCATCGAGCATGGACTCTAACGAGACCTGCGGTCGGAGATTTATAGAGCTGCATGGATTCCTCACTACAAAAAATGATAAATTCTAAAATGGATATCATTATCAAATTTTGCGCACTAAGACGTAGCCCATACTCCATTTGCGGGCGTCGGGGCACTGCGACAAGATTCGAGCGTAAACGGTACAAGCCTGGACGTTGTATGTTGCGAGTCCCCATATTAGGGTACAAAATGCATTATTTCATTGATCCCCGTGCGCCACTGTATGGTTTTGAGCATTTGCATGAAGTACATGCGCTTGGGCATGCTAGCAGCGGGGGCCTGTTTTTGTGAGGGTTGAAACGTTGAAACGGGTGAAGGGTGTGCCGTGTGGGTTCGTTTCTCAGTCGGGTCTCTCGCCGCCTAAGCCCCGACTTAATTTGAGTTCTTGCTAGTCTTGGTAGTGGTGGAGAGGGTGGACGGCCCGGCACCCCCACTCGCGTGCGCATGCTGCCTGGCGGTTGGCGGATGCGCAATAATCGCGCACGCGAGTAAAATTGTACTCGGCGATGGACTTGAGTTCCGCTATACCAAATCATATTGCCCGCGACCCAGTAAATTGTACGTTTTTGTGGGACAATTTACGAGGGTGTGAATTTGACCAAAAATGCTCGAATATTGCCATTTTCTCCTTAATGAGGCACTACGTTTCCGGCAACGTCAAAAATAACGTAGAAGTAGTCTAAAAAGTACTAAAGTAACTACGCTCATTGCAACATGTGGCCACATCACTGTGGAACTATTATAACGGCACGTAGGTGCATCTCAATACCCAAGACCCGGTGGCATGACAAAATGTTGCCTGGGTGTACTCGCACACGGACCACTCATACTTGGCACATGTCCCCGTTGAGTGATGCGCATGGCGGCCGCCACGCCTGATCCGTCGCTTTGTACGATAACCACAACATTTACACTAAAGCATCGATGATGCATTACATTGCACGGCATCCCGGTCGGCTCGCGGTGACGCGCGATAGGCATGTAGCCAGTACGCTGCCCACACACTAATATACGAAAGTGTCGCCCTACGGCGAGGACCGCGGCCGCGAGAACCTTCTCATACGCGCGCGTGTGACGATCACAGCAACATGATTTCTTCCTGTGGTTTTACGTGTAACCAAGCTAGCGCGGAACAATTTATTTGTAAATTGGGCTTGTCCGATACCCTGAATAACCTAATGTCAATGCCCTACTAACACGCATGGTGGATAGTTATCATACCGTCCAATACTGATGCTGTATGAGTACGGGGCAGTTGTATCCCATGGCTATATATGCAGCACATATGGATGGCGCAATATGTGGCTTTGAGTCGCGCTTCTAAGCCCCGGCCATTCGCAGCTCTGTTGCTTTTGCCTATGTGAAGTGCTGGTCGGAACGGCTACCGTGTGGCAATATCGGGTCTAACACTCTTTAGCGCGCCATCACACTGTCAGCATTTCTCCCAAACTGTACACAAACATGCACGGCCTCGACGATGCAGCCACGTATGAGTATGTCGATTGAATCCCCGAAACCCGGGCTTGATGTGGAGGGGCGTGTATATCTATGCGAACTAATCAAGTACTTAGTGATATATATTCCTACTGGCGCGGGGATATTGACGATGATGGGGCGTGGCTGTGGTTTCGGAGCACGCGGATTGCTACGTCGCGCTTCGCGTGGTTTGCTGCTTATTCTGACGCACCGCCCTGCTGCTGTCGACGATTTTCGCAAGTTCGGAGCGCGGAGAGTGCGGTGCAGAAGTTTTATGGAAATGTGTATATTGAAAGATTTGGAAATCTGCTTCTGCTGCTACAGGTACCATATACATGTATACACGTACATGTATATTGTATAATGTATGACATGATATACGAAATATTATGATTGCAGGTTATTTACCAATACTCATCGTCCGCCGCCTCGATCCGCCTGTTGCGAACTGCGCGCTGCGCCACGACTGCGGTGCTTGCTGGCTGCTTGCTGCTGCTGTAAATGCACTGTTTGCGCGATGAGGCGAGCTATTGCGCTTTATTCGACACAACAGCGTCAGTGAGCGTCACGACGCAGCGCATGCGCGTGGCGCCTGCCGTCGTCTACTGCTCTCCTCTACAGCAGCAAGCGACAGTTCGCGCTACTCCCCACTCCCATCACACAATGCAATTTCGACTAGACACGGCGATATATCAGGCAGGATATGGCGGCATGTGAATTCAAGCCGGCGTCGGTTTGTTCATGTCTTCTTGCGCAGCGATTTTCTTGCTTGGACCAGGGCGGACTACATGTATAATTCTGACATTCGTCCGCCATTGATTCACGACTACCGCGCACGGACCCACCGACGCTGAATGCCACTTTGATCCGCCGCCGTGCGGGCTGGATGGAAACTACAGTCTGGGCAGGTGGCATTGTTGGCAATCGTACGCGTTTATATGCCTTTTGCTGCCGACGGTGACGGGTTTAGTGTTTACAGCAACGACGGTGCGGCAGCATCCGACGCAAAATAAAGTGACACTGCGATATATTGTTACTTAGTATGCCAGCAGCCTTAGTAGTGGACGGCGAATACCGCAGAATTAAACGATGGGAATTTCGTTCGCCAGATGTATACGTATACATGGGATTGCATGCCGCCAAGAACTCCATGCACAGGAACCTTGCGGCAAAGGACATGGCAATCGTGCAGTCTTGGTACAAAGCGCATCGTTCGCCGCCATCCCGAAGGCCTTCGCAAACAATGTAGTTGTCAGGCCTTGAGCGGTCCGAGGAATGCCGGGGCATGCACCGGTCGCAGAACGCCAACTTGGGGGCCGGGGTACGGTATGCCGCATCACACGCATCATTGATGCTGCCATGTCTGGGCTGCAATGTACAGAAGTGGTACGCAGCCACATGCTGTCCTTCTGGGCGGATTTCATTCTCATGTAACACTGTGGCCGGCTACCAAGTGTGAATTTGAAGCCATTGAAGCAAAGGTGCTTTCATAACTTGCAGCAGCGGGGAGTGAGCACCCCACAGCTGCAATGCACGCCGTTGCTGCCGCATCATTTCCGGTTGCGCGAGCGCTGCCATGACGATGCCCAAAGCAGTCAGCCAAGCGTGCTACAGTGTGGGTTTTGCCTGCAGAGGGCTACTGCACGCGCACCACCGTGCCAAGGTGACACAGTGGCATGTCTCGGGGATGGATGCCCTTCACAACTCGCCACCCATCGGACCACATCTTCGCCTCTCTTGTAATGCCACGAGCCGAATTATCCTACTTTATGCAGCGACTGTCAAACGTTACAAAGAGGTTGATGTGACATCTGCCTGCCACACCGCACTGCAGGGACCTGATGGCACAGCTTTTCAGAACAATATGGGCAGAAGCAACAAAAAACACTGTATGCGCACTCTGCGATTCGGGAAGGAAAAGGGTGCTGTCCTGGACTCAAAACATATCAATGGCAAATTTTCCTATATCGGAGCATTGTTCTGATCACTGGAAAGCGCCCCCACTAGCGCCAACACTGATTTACAATCATAGTGGAGAATGATGATACACGACTACAGAAGAATGCCTCTCCAGGAGAGGGGAACATGAGGGTTTTTTTGGGGGCGGCGGGGGAGGGGGGGGGGGGCGGGGGGTCATGCCGAACAAGCGGGTCCAATTGGGCTCATCCTGACGGCGCCGCCATCACTGCATGGCGATGCCGTGCAGCGGAGCGACGCGGGTGAACGCGGCCTGGAAAGTGCTGTCCTCTGACTCGTCGAAGGAGCGGAGGTAGGCGTCCGAGTGCTTGGAGCGCCAGCGCTTGCCGTGCACCGACTGGAGGAAGGCCGCGTCCTGGAGCGGGCTGCGCGTGGGATCCTGCCCGTCCTCAGCGCTGTCGGAGCAGTGCGCCTTCCAGATGGTGCGCACAATGGACATGGAGCGCTGCAGGCCCTCCTCCAGCTGCAGCAGCGGGTCGAGGCTGCGCTCCGCGTCCGCCACGTCGGCCATCGGCGGCTCGTCCTGGCTGAAGATGGTGTCCAGCAGCGCGTAGACCTTGTAGGTCAGGAAGCGCGTGCACTCCATGTACTCCCACGTCTGGTGATGCCGCTTGAGCGCGTTGAGGAACTTGAGGACGGCACAGCCGGTGGCGCACTCCCAGATGATGGTGTCCAGGTTCTGCAGGTCGGGGAAACTCCGATGCAGGCAGGCACTTGATGACCAGGCGGTGAACAATCTCGGACATCGCCTTCCACAGGCGCTCGTGGCGCTCGCGCAGACCCTCCGCCACGCAGGCCAGCACCTCCTTGCGCGGTAGCGGGTCGGTGGTGCCCATGAACGTGGACACCCCCTCTGCGCGCTGGAGGCACATGATGATGTGCAGCAGCTCGCGCAGCTCCGCGGGCAGCCGCTCCCAGTGGCGCCGCTCGCCGCTCGTCAGCGCCAGCAGCACGGAATCGTTGGTCAAGATCCGAAACGCGGCCTGCGGGCAACGCGGGGCGGCTCAGCCTGGGGGCCCCTCGCTCGACGCCCCAAGCCGTCTCGACTCGGCGCGTCGAGTGTGTATGATGGGCGCGCGCCAGCTCGCTCGGTCCGGCGCGACTCCTAGAAACACCGCTACGCATCTGCAGGATATTCCGGTCGACCGCGGCGTCCTAACGAAGCTTTGTGGACTAGGTACTGGCTGCTGCTGTTGGCTGTACGAGCGACGGGAGGGGCGGGTGGGAGTATTCGTGCAGGGAGTGAGGGTGGGCCTTCGGGGTGTGTGCCTCCCGCCCTCACCATGGTGGCCGCTTCCAGGTAGGGCAGCTGTCGCGGGCAGGCGAAGAGGTCCACCGCCGGTAGGTAGCCGCCCTCGCCCTCGGCCTCCAGAAGGTGGCGTAGCACCAGCTCCCCGCATAGCTGGGTCAGCGTGGTGGGCGGCGAGCGGGCGGGCGCGGGTGGCGGCAGCTGCGGGGACGCCGGCTCCGTGACGGAGGGCGCCTCCCACGTCAGCAGATCGTACCACGGGAGCGCCTGCAGATGCAGGTTTGGAAGCGCGGCCATCTTCACTGGACTAGTCGCGCGGTTTCGGGGATGACGGCCAGCCACGCGGGGAGGTACTGCGGCAGAGCTATAGGCTTTAGTGATGCCGCTTCTTCGCGCGCGACTGCCAGGGGTGCTGGGAGGGAAGGCGGGGGGGTGGTGACTGTGCTACTGGGGGATGGGGCGCGCGGCGGAATGCTGGTGCTGTTGTCTTAGCTGTCGCCCGGCTGCAGCAGCGTGTGACTTCGCGGGTAGCCGCAGCTTCACCCTCGTGCCTTCTCCGGCAGGTTTCGGTAATCCTTGCCGGGTACCTCGACGAGGGCAGGAGGGGGAAACACTCAACCCCTCATCGGCGGAGCTGGCGCTTCGTTGTCAAAGAAGCACCACGCAGATGTGTCGTGATGCGCTGGCAGATGAGTCGCGCGCGGGAGTACGGGTGGTCGTTAGGAGCGTGCTGCTAGCAGGAGTTGCGGACGGAAGGCGGAGGATGCGCGTGACGACCGCCGCCGACCGGTGGATATCGCGGATCAATATCTGGCCTGTTTCGATAAACCCGCCAAATGTCCAATATGCCAACCTTGGCATCCTCATCGGCGACAGATTACGACCGCCCATACAACCTGGACTGCTCATTTGCGAGTATTGCCAAATACTAAAGTGCGGATGATCACTATTTTACAAAGCGCTGAATACTCGCGCGCGCGCCTCGAAGTGCGGGCGGAGTGTATTATATTACATCAGGGCTTTCACAAATGCGCACTACAAACAGAACTAACGGCGGGCGGAGTCGTCGCGGCATATGGAAAAGGCAACAGGTGCTGGTGTGAATTACGAAAGGGCCAGTATTAATTCCGCAAATCCGAAGTAGCGACTAAAGGTAATGGGGCCGGGGCCCGCGCACTTCAGAGAACCCGAGTATTAAAATAACGAGAATTTGAGGACCCGGCAAATTGTTTCAATTTACGTGAAAAATCCGTTATTAGTTCGTTATTGATACAATCCTTGTGTGGCAGGGCAGTTTCTTATACAGAGGTTTCTCACCATAGACGCCTTCGAGCCCGTCACGCACTGCGCTGTCGTCGCCGATGATCCCACGCGCCACACCGTTGCCACGACATACATCCACTCTCCTATAGCGGTACAGCGACTCAATGCTGCCACGGCCGCCCGCAGCACAGGCTCTCTGCCCGCTGAGTATTTCTGACTACAGTCGCCCTGGTCTACTGGTTTTTCGATAATCCGATGCTGAGCGTTGTGAACAGGCGAACGACTTGGCGCGTATACCGAAACGGACAATAGACCAGCCTTCCCGCCAACCGGACAACGTCCCATCACTGGCGAGCCGTTCCGAGTAGGAACTAGAGCCTAACTAAGGATTATACAGGGCGTAGCGCAACGGCCCCTTGCTGGCGGTGCTGCGCAGGCGATGCGGACTCTGCTTCGCGGGGGCACCACCCGGCTGTCGTCAGTGCTCTCACACCGCTTCGTCGGGACCAGCGCCCGCGGCGCACTAACCCCACGCGGCACGAACTACCACCCGTACGCCCTCAACCCCTCGCCTGCTATCGACCGGCGCAGGCGAGACTGCCGGCTGCCGGTGCATAATCCGCGCAGCGGCTCGCTGCTGACCCGGACAGCGCTCCCGGCGAGAGCGGCATTGCCCACCCGACGCGCGGCTGCAGCAGCAAGTGGCCCCGTCGGCGGCGAGATGTTCGTGCTTGGCCTGACTGGCTCCATCGGGATGGGGAAGAGCACCGTGTCCGCCATGTTCGCCGAGAAGGGCGTGCCTGTGATGGATTCAGACGCGGTGAGCGGCCCAGCTGCTGCACCGCAAGCTGCTGCCCGGCGCCTTGCACCCATTGCCAAGTCATCCGACGTTGTTCCAATTCCACGGTGGAAAGACGTTGAAAAGGCCATCCCACGATTTACCCTGGAAGCCTCCATCCCCTCACATGCTCTGCACTCCTGCCTCATTACCTTACATCCAGGGGGATAGCACCCAGCCCACGTGACACCACCCCCTCTGCACCCACGGGAGTACCGCCTGAGGTGCCCCATGCTGCGCTGCCGGGCAGGTCGTGCACCGTCTCTACGCTCCCGGCGGCGCCGCTGTCCCACCGGTGCAGTCCGTTTTCCCAGATGCCATCGTTGATGGAGGTGAGTCCAAAGTACTTTCCGAATCCACGCAGCACATGCGCATCTGCGTGTGCAGCTCACGCCCTGAAACGCGCGATGCTGTGCCGCAGGCATCGACCGAGCTGCGCTGTCAAAGTATGTGGTAGGCAAGGAGGTGAGTCTCGACCCGCACTGATTGAGCACCGAGGAAGCGATCACCGGGTTGACGGCTCTCACACCGACCCGACACCGCGCCCCGGCCGCTCCAGGAGGCCATGAAGCAGCTGGAGGCCATTGTGCACCCCTTGGTGGAGCAGGAGCGCGCGAGCTTTCTGCAGGCGTCACAGCGGGATGGCCACAAGCTAGTGGTGCTGGACATACCCCTCCTTTACGAAACCAACCTCGAATCCAAGGTCGGCGCAGGCACGGACGGACCCCGCATGCACTGAGGCTGTCGTTGCGCTGGGCACGGCGTCTCTCATGGCCCCGTTCCCATTCTGCCAGGTGGACGCCGTAGCTGTGGTGTCGGCGGGCGCAGACGCGCAGAGGGCGCGCGTTCTCGATCGGCCTGGCATGACGGAAGGTGTGTGATGCCTCCCATCGGCCGGGTCGGGCAACATGCTACCCACAGAGGCATGCGGCGCTGGAGGTGGTCCGCTGTTGAGCCCCTGACACATGAGGTACTATGAGATATGCTAACCGGCACTACTCTCTGATTGCGTCCGCCCCATCCGCAGAGAAATTCGAGAAGATCCTCTCGCGCCAGGTCCCGGATGAGGAGAAGCGCCAAAGAGCGGACCACGTCATCAACACCGTGCGTCATCAACTTACATTAACATGAACGTACACATTAAGCTGCCCGCATGCGCATCATCACCGGGCATCATCACCAGCAACGCGTTGAGTCCCCCCCCCCCCCCCCCCCACTGCTCGTCCTGCGTGCGCGCGGCCAGAATCTGCCTGTGGAAGAGACGAGGGCAGAGGTGGAGGCGCTGCTGCAGGCGCTTGCAAGCAAGTCGGGCTCCGTCGCGGGCGAGCTGCCAGCGGGGCATTGATGCGCGGGGCGAATGTGCTGCGGGCCAGCTCGGGCGGTGGAGAGCAGCGGGGTCCGCATTCCGTCACCGACCCCCGGTTGCGCGGAACCAGGCCCGGCGCAGGGGCGGGACTCCTCAGCTCCAGCCCAGAGCGCAGAACAAGGCGTGCCCTCCCCAGACGGCCGCCAACCCAACCTGTAAAGTCCACAGCCGGGCTGAGACCCAGCCACACCACACGCCGCAATGTCCACGTCCGCCATGAATGCATGCAAGGGTCAATCCTCCGCGGTGGCGGTACGACTCGTCTCGGCGGCACTCTGGCGGCAGCAGGGCGGGCGCCTACCACGGAATAGGATGCGAATCTTGCGCCGGGCTCCACCGCGGCGTGATCATCCCCGCTCGCAGCAGCCGCCCCATTGGCTGTCACTGCTCCCGCGGAGGGTTGCAGCCGCTGCCGCGTCGATTTCGGTAGGAGGCGCCGGGCAAGGAGCAGAGTGCTCCTGAAGATCGGCCGGCTGCCCTTGAGCGCTGCCAGCTGCGTGCCAGAGTGCACGCAGGGTTTCTGAGGGTATGAAGCGTTAGGGTATGGCACCTCTGTATGTGTGCGTGTGTGTGTGTGTGTTGGGGGGGGGGGGGGGGGGGGTCACGCGGGTGTCACGGGCGGGTGCTGGCGGGTAGTCATGCCCCCCTTCCCCGCCCCAGTAGATGGGCATCGGCACAACGCTCAGGAGAGAGACCTTGCAGCATGCGCCACTCACCAGCATGCCGCCGCCCGCCGCGAGCTTCGCGGCGGACCTCAGCGCAGCCGCCGCGTTGAGTGCCGCAGGGGAGACCGCCAGCCAGCTGGTGGAGGCGAGGCACGCGGCGTCGACCAAGCGCACGCCCACAACGGCGCCAAACGCAACCCCTCCAAAGCAAACCACCTGCCCCCACGTGGACGCCCGCCACGGCTGTTAAAGCCAGCTTGCTAGGGACACAGCTGGCCGGGCGATAGTCCGACTCAAATGATTCAAATGCCGCACCGACAGATTGTAGGAGGGCACCGCAATTACATCACTGGGCAGCGACCCCCCGCCCCCTTCCACCTCTCCCTGGGGCGCTTACTTGATCATGAGAGGGCGTCGGCTTGGTTAGCGGCTTTGGGTAGAGGAGAATCGACGCGCCGCACACGCCCAGCATGCACCCGGGGCTCCAGCCGCTGCTTTGCGCGAAGTGAAACAGCTCTTGGTCTACGCACGACCAGGTGACGGCCAACGCGAGGCCATACGCCAAGCCTAGGTAGCAATCCCCTGTCAAGCAGCCCGCCGATTAGCTGGGAATCCGGCGGTAAATCAGGACTGCTATAGTCGGATGCCATAGCGGAGGTACTCTGGCGCCGCGTTGAGCTGCGACATGGGCGTGGCTCAGTTTCCCCACCTTGCGTATGAAGCGCGGAGAACACCCGGCCAAAGGCCAGCCATGCGCTCCAGAGACACACCCAGGCGGCGCACGTACTGGCGGATGCTGGCGACAGCGCCCCTCGCTTCACCAGGGCGAGCACCTGCGCGGGAGGGGGGGGGGCAGGGAACTCAAACGCAATACTTTGGACTGACTGCGATGGCGGCGGGGTGCCTGCGTCCGCCGCGCGTGCCTACCAGGTAGAGGTTCATGGCCAGCGAGTTCATGGAATGGGTTGATGGGGCGCCGTATTCCTTGGAGTGCGAAACATCCAAGCTGGAAATGCGCGCCTGCAGCTGCAGCATTCCGTGCCGTAGTCAGCGCATGCGCCTTGAGACAGAAATAGCAGATCTTGTGCATGAAGGCGCCCTCTGGTCTGCATAGGGAGGTGCGCCAACCTTTTCTTTCTCCGACGTTGATAGCAGGTCCAATGGGCGCGGAGCGGACAAGAGGTCCTGTCAGGGCGTGGCGGAAGTAAATGTGCTGATTGGCCAACGGGCGTGAATGTCGCCGTCGTGTGTTGGAATGAAGCCACAGGCATGACGCGGATGCGCGCACCTTTATGGCATTTCCCATCCAGGTCGCTACGTACATGAGCCAAATGCTCTGTACCCCCAGCTCCGCATCGATCAGCCACAGGAGCAGCGGTAGTCCCGTGAGGTAGTAGCCCCAGCCAACAGTGGCCGCACACAGGTTCACCACAGATGCCGTCGCTGGATTCCGGTACCGCTGCAACTGCATGACAGCGGAAACGCCGTGTCGGGCAGACCACAGAAATGACGGCCGCAGCAGAGCTCGGATGCTGTCATGAAGTGGCACTGCGAGGATGGCGAATACAGTCGCGCCATTGAAGATAGCGCAGCAGATCAAGAGCCAGGCAGGGAGCATGCTGCTGGCCGTCGCCCGGCGGTGTAGCCCTTCCGATACGGCTCAACCTGACGAGATCGAGCCTCGCCCAACGTGAACGGCGCAGTTAGGCGCTACAGACTGCCCTTGGAGTGCTGCGGTGTTGGGGCGTTTAAAACGCACACTCGCGCAAGTTGGACGCTTTGCATGACCGAGGCATGTTTTCCGTTCCCAGCAGCAGGTTGGTTGCTTGATGTTGAGTGGTCGGAGCAGCAGGCACACAGGCATCAAAGACAGGCGACGCGGTTTCGCCGGCGGCGCCAACTGGTCGCTACAGGTGACCGACTGCGATACTGTATTATCAGAACATTATTCAGTACAGGACTTTTCTGATTGCCTTTTATTTTGGTGATTTCCGATATCGCCTTCTGCTGCTAGCTCATGTAATTATTATTCAGTACAGGATTTTAAGGAGTCGATTTCAATAACGAGTCGCGGCTATATTAATAGGGACATACACAGAATCTATCGTCCAAGTACAGAATGGCAGAGACCAGTACAGTAAAGGGAATTTATTCAAATTTTTGATCAGCACATAATCTTCAGCATCAGGTCTTCAAAATTCCAAATTTACCGGTATACTGGTCGTGCTCGAGCGACGCTATAAATATTAATAACCACGGCTTGAGTGTGTCTACTGGTACGGTCGTACCTAACCGAGCAGTGTGGGAGGGCGCCTGGCTACTACTACTCTGCATGGCACGAATTGCGTCCGCTCAGCACACGCGCCGCACTTGATTCCATTTCTTGCAGCAGGCTATCCCGAGTTTGGAAAAGAGTCTGAAAGACATTCGGCCACAGGTGGAACGCCTGTCGATGGCGGCTATCGCGCCAGCAGTTTGGCATGGAAGCAGGATACAGGCTGGCGGCGATGGTGCGCTCGGGGTCCGCGCCGAGCAGCAGCCCTGCGCGCGCACTCTTCCCAGCGCTACTAGTACCACCCGCGCCAAGCTCAAGGCAAGGCAAGGCGGCCTCGTCTGCAAGCGACGGGTGCCGGGCGGCAACCGGACTCGGAGACAAGCGAGAGCACTGGAAGGGCTAATCTATCGTGCGACGGACGGGGGCGAGCCGCGGGAGCAGGAGGATGTCGAGGAGGGTGCGACCGGGGAAGAGACGGAGGGCGACAGCGTGCCTTGGTACAAGGCGTTGGTCAAGAAAGCAGAGGAGGCGGTGACGATTCAAGAGCGGGTACGATTAACCGCCTCGCTGGCGGCCGGCTGTTGCCCAGGCTGGCGGCCGGCTGACATGCGGGCTGCATTGCGCAGGGAGACATCGTCGACACCACGCTCATCTCGCTCTCCATCGCGGTGTACGTCTACATGTCGATGCAGCTATGGCGCGTCTACGCGCACCTGGTCGAAATGGGCCAGCCGGACCCCTTTCTCTGACTACTCTTGAAGCGGTGCCTCCGCGCAGCGGCGGCCCTAGGCCGGGATGGAGGAGGGGGGGGGGATGGGGTTCGTCTGCACTGCCTGCGTGTGAGCATCTGTGTAGGTCAACATTACCCTCACCATGCTTGCAGTGCGGCGGGCATGTACGAGTAGCATAATCCATGGCTGGCCAGTCTTGTGCGTGACTGCACCAAGCGAAAGCGGGGCCGCTGCCTCGGAGGCAAAGCAACTACAGCGGTGGGAGGTCGCACATGATGCTGCTCTGCCGTTTTGTTTAAACACCCGCATCTGCCTTGTCAGCATCCTGCACATCCTCCTCCTCCTCTAGCCCCTCCTCGGCAGCCTCCCCTCCCCCATCGTGATCGCCTTCCTCTTCCTCCTCTGCTTCACCCCCTTCTTTGCTATCCTCAACGCCCCCCACCTCCCCGTCTCCCTCCGCCTCGCCTCCTTCCTCGCCATCATTCTCCTCCACCTCCTTCACGTCCCCCGCATTCCCTCCTGCCTCCTCCCCTCCCCCAACTTTCTCCTCTCCTTCCCCCTCCTCCTCCTCGTCCTCGTCCTCCTCCCCCACCTCCTCCGCAGCTCGCGCAATGATGTCGCTCACGCCGCTCCCAGCCTGCACGCCCTTTTCATGCCCTGCCCCATCCATGCGCCTCGCATCACCGGCTTCTCCACGCTCAACCTGCGCCCCCGGCTCAAACTCGCCCGCAATGGAGTTCACTGGAACGCTCCTCTTGCCTGGCGGGCCGGATGCCGGCTTCTCCTCCCCCAGCCCAGGCAGCCGAATGCGGTTTCGTGCGGTCCGGGGCGTGTTGTTGTCCACATGTCTCTGCGCACCAGCAATGCCGACCTCCACGTCAATCCCTCTTCCCCTCTCTCAACCCCCCCCCCCCCCCCCCCCCCCGTCCCCCCCTATCCCACTTCTATCCCCGCCTGCCCAATTTCGCTTCCGGCACGGCAACGCACCTGCACCCCGCCCGGATGCCACTCGACGTGCTGCTTGTGCGACTTGAGCGTGTCCGGGTCCTTCATGGCCCGCAGGGAGGCGGCCACCGCCTCGGCGCCCTGCTCACGCACACGGCACAGCTTAGCTACCCCCTAAAGCAGACGCCCAACTGCACAGCACATATACCCATGCGGGGGAGCGTGGTCTCGGGTAGGCCGGGGCCACCTTCCGCTTGGCGGAGTCCTTGTCCAGCCCGGACAGCAGCGCCTTGTTCTTAGCAGTCGCCGACTTGCAGCAAAGCGAGATCGGCTCCATCCTGCACCCCGTCGAGCCAACACGTTCAGACATGCGGCGATGCAGCGAGCATCCCGAGCGGCGCCAACCCGCACGAGTGCCACTGCGAACAAGGGCGCCAGTGGCGGCGGCTAGGCGGCGGTGGGAAGACGCATCATGCCAATGGGGGCGTCCTACTTTTTGATGAGATCATCGCGCTCTCGGGTCAGATGCTCCACCTGCCTAACGTAGCCATCCGCGCTCCGCTGGCAGACCTGCGCACCAGGACATGCTCACGCGGCTTGCACACAGGCAGTTACGGGCAGAAAGGACCTGAGCTGTGCCCCGCTGTGGAGTGCGCGCATGTTGCTTATGAGGGGGGAGTGGCGCGCCTGCTTGTACTCTTGCATGGCGGCCTCGGTGATCTTCTGGCACCATTGCTCACTGAGGCGCTTGTCGGTCTGCGTGGGAGGCGGCACGGGCGCAAGGTGTAATGCAAGGGCAGACGGTGCAGCTGCATGGCCGCACACATGTGTTAATGTGCGCAACAAGACTGAGGGCACTCCTCACTCCAGCGGTCCTTGCCGCCTGGCGTGGACCCATGCCGCGGCCCATCCCCGCAACGCACCTCCTTATAGTACTCTATGCTCTGCTGATACTTGACTTCGTTCTCCGTGAAAATCTTGATCTGCAGAACAGAGCCCAGTCGGCGAAATGAGAGGTCGCGGGTGGCAGGTGATGCGGCACACCGTGACTGAGACAAGCGAGGGCTGCTTCTGCCTGCATCGAGTGGGCCGCTGGGGTACCTTGCTTTCGCACCGCTCGCGCGATATTTTCAGCGCCTCTTGGTGCGCCTCCAAGTCCAGACGCGCCTCCTTCAGCTCAGCCAACTGTTTGGGGTCGGCGACGCACCGCAGCATCGCACCCGCTTAATGGCATGCAGTCACCAGGCTGCTGCGTGCACTCACACGCCTTTCTGCGACGGGTGAGCGGGTTCGCTGGCGAGCTGGCCACTCACCAACTGCTTATTGTCGCTGCGCACCCTCTCAACAGGGTACAGCATGGCCAGTAAAATGAGAATTGATATGACGAGGAGCGCCGTCTGAGCGGGGAATCGCTTGCCACGGTCCTTCCCTGCAGCCCGCCCCTGGCCGCCCAGGAGGCTCTCCTGCAGGGCATCAAATCGACCAGGAGTCCTCACGGCGCGTCCCACTGCCGCGAAAGATGCAGAGCTGCACAGGTGATACAAAAGTGCCGGTTTACGCACCCTCCTCATCGCGTGCCCCTCCGAACCCGGCTCCGGAGCTCCCGCGTCCCGCGCAACGAGCGTCGGGCTACGTGTGCAACCGGTTCGCTGTCAACGCAGCCGCCCGATGGCGCCGCCTTCCCCTCTGCCCTAAAAAAGCCTCTGCGGAGACAGCCAGCTTTCAAAGCTGCGGGCGGGAATTGCAGGACGCTACTGGCGTCGTCAGCGTCAACATGCCCGCGACATGAGCGCAGCGTCCGGTTGTCCCCGACTCAAGCAGCTCCACTGTGTTACTTGTGCAGCGACCACATATGATGGATCATCGATAGTTAGAAGTAGAGCTGGTTTGCCTACCACATAAATCGCGACTATTTGCGTTGCCTGCGACTGTATCTTCTCCGATAGTAACTCGTCCCGCTTTCGTCATACTATAGCGACAAGCGACGTAAGGATTACCAACCAGCGCTAGTCGGGTTCGTCCTGCATCACATGTAACAGCAGCAGCAGGGCGTCACAGCAAGTAAATGTACTTATTGTACGGATACTTTACAAATGCCTGGTACCGGTACGTTCGAATATGTCGGCTGTTTACATACTTATTAGTAAACATGCACCAGCCACCGGAGCCATTTTTCCCCGCCCCCGGGACAGGACTGGCACCAGTGAAACCCTTCCAGCAGCGTCTCTACGACGGCCGTTTAGGCAGCAATCCAGTTACGGAAAGCCCTGGGTAGGCGACGCTCCGTTATAGCGAGTAGTCGCTACTGACCACAATTTCGCGCAACACAAACTTCGCGCACTTTTGTAAAAAAGCTGGATTCTCTCAAAAACTGTTAAGAATCTCCAATGAAACATAATACGATTCTGAAAGCTCAGCTCAAGAGCTTTCAGAATCATATGGGGTTGCATTGGCAATTTTTAATGTGCGAGTCGCGGGAAGGGCCGAAAGATGCGAAGGTCAACAGTTTCAATCGCGCGGGACGACAGATGTTAACTCGCTGTGCACTCGCACCGACCTTCTCAGCGCCCGCAAGCGGTCGACAGCCCCCACCCACGTCAAGGGACCCCACCCTGGTCCTTGCATTGTCGGCTGCGGGGTCGGAGTCGCCGGAGCATCACTTTCTCGCTCGACGTGACTACGCGCGCGATGGCGCGACTACCGGCAGCAGCGCTGGGCGCTGTCGCCAGCGGTTTTCCTCACTATTACTCGCTCGCCTCCCTATGGCAGTCCGCTTTCGTCGTCCTTCTTCTCGCTCCGCTACTCGTCCTCGTCGCGATCAAGGCCCGTGCAGGCGCGGCTACCAAGCTCCTGTCCCTGAACCGCCCTCCGCTACCGCACCTGGGACGATCACTGCATGGAGTGCGCGATGGCTGAGCTCACAGCCGCAGCTGATTTCAAGAATGGCAAGACGTTCAACTTGAGGGCAACGGCCAAGAAGTGGGGCATACCTGAGGCTACCCTTCGAGGCTACTTCCACTCCGAGAGCGGCATGCGATGTTCCAACGCCGGCAGAGCACCCGTACTGTCCAGGCAAGAGGAGGAGGAGGTGGTCCAGAGGATCCTGCAACAGCACGCAAACGGGTTATCGCTCAACCACCGTCAGGTCAAGTGGCTGCTCATGGAGATCAACGCAGTCTCTACAGCTAGAACGCGAGAGGTTCGTAGCAAAGAAGGCAGCTGAGAAGGAGGCGAGGGCAGCAGCACATCGAGTTCAACAGTGAGTCACCTTGTAACAACGACACCCCACCCCGCCCCTCTTGTCGATGCACACCGCCGCTCACGCCCACACGCGCCATCCACCGGCCCACTGAGGTATGGTTGCTAGTTCCGACACCTGCTTGCAGTCCAGGGCCGTGTGTGAATACGGGGGCGCTCCGGATGGGCGGTGAGGTTGGGGTTTGGGGCGTCGGCTGTTGGTGAGTTTGCAAGAGTGCTAGCGACTGTAGCCCCGCGGGGGGGTGCGCGAAATTATGATCAGTCCAGGAAAATTCAGGTCTTGACCTTCTTAATTAGGTATCGTCATTTTTGGGTCTATCGGTCGGCCCCAGGGGCCATCCGACCATCCCCGGACAGCTTGGGAGCTGAACTTTCAGGCTAGCCCGGTTCGGTAGCCATCATGCCAATGCCCTATCCGCAAGCCTCATTAAGGTCCTTAACTGCGCGAAATCGGAATTTTACTCGCTAGTCATCAAGCAAATTGCCGAAGCATTTCGCAAGACTAATTGAAGGCCAATGACAAATTTCCAACACTGTTGGATCACCGTCTAAAACACTGCCATCAAAATACCCGGCACTGACCACGAAAGGTCCGCCCTACCCGTTTGGGCGTCGGCCCATTCGAGTAATGCGAGTTGGGGCAAGCCCCAACCCGCGGAGCAAAGCATTTCGGGAGTGCGATACATGTGCAACAAAAAAGGTAATAAATGTGAGGGAGGGCCCGACGCCATAGCTGGAAAATTTTCCCATTCCCAGTAAAATCCAGGGCGCCGTGAAGGGAGGGGGGGACCCCGCCCAAAATAAAGGCAGTTAAGTCCTCAGGCGTTGACGCACTAACCTGACTACGAATAAAATCCCTGAACTCCGGAACTAACAACCCAAAATTATGACGGTGATACCCCCACCGCGGGCACTCCACCAACATATGTTCGATAGTCTCAGATTCACCTCCGCCACATGCAGGGCAGTGTTCAAGGAACCGCTCAGGCATGGCATGAATCCGGGCCAATCGGCGGGCAGTGGGAAATACTCGGGTGCGTAATTGTATCATAATGTGCAACCCGGCCACAACCCCCGCGGGAACACCCACACCGTACTGTGGCAACGGGTTTGACGCATAGGACGCCTGACATTTATACCCCAGGTGTTATTGCGTGCTAGCGATGCCGACGATTCGTAACGTGCCCACACCGATGCCTTTACTAGTTTAGCGGCATCGCGCGCGGCTAGGGACCTCCTCTCAAGTGGAAGGTGCGCCCCCTCAGCTAGCCCTACGTTCGCCCTAGCTAGTCGATCTAACCACCGCACAGTCCCCGACGTCCACGTGTTAGGGCGCGCCCGACTTGGCTGATCTACTAAATGGGTTATACATGTATTCAAGTCGGATGTCGGATGATGTAAGGAACGCCCGAGCCCGTGCCGCGGCGGCCGCGGCAGCCTCCATGGGCGCAATATCCAATTCCCGCATCATCGGTGCAGTGGCAACCCCAGGGGAGTTTTTACCTACCCCAATGAGGCAACGCAAGCACTGATTGAGTACGGTTTGTAATTTATTTGCGCCGCTAGTAGTTCTATCCATGCCCCATACTTCACACCCATAAGTTAAAACCGGCAGCACACAGGTTTTAAAAACCGACACACGCACAGTAATAGGAATTATGTCCCGTCCACCGACTAATACCGAATCGAGCGCCTCAATAGCGCGTTTACCCTTCTTAACCCGGTCGTCTACTATGTGTTGCATACCTAAATCCGACTTAATGACCGTACCCAAGTACCTATATTCATTTACAACCGGTACCCGTCCCCCCCCCCCCCCCCCCCCCCCAGGCTGCCATCGGGCAGCTTGTTCGCGTAACGCGGTCTCGTCGGAATAATATATCGGCCTAATGCCATCACCCCACACCTAAGTACCCCAAACCCCATAAAATGGTCCTCCGCCCACTGCGAGAAGTGGGCGAACATGGCATCCAGGTTATCAAACGAGCATGTGATACCAACAGCGTCGTCCGCGTATAACTGACATGGCACCCTTAGTGGCTGCCTTGTCGCTAATGTGTCGGTGCACCCTGGTACATCACACTCTAGATGTTCTACCCCATCGAATATATCGTTAATAAATATGTTAAATAGGATGGGGGAAGCGGGGCATCCCTGTCGGAGGCCACGCTCTATGGGTATGGGGTATGATAGTGTTCCCGGGGCCACCCCTGTCTTGACCCGTACCATACTATCCCTGTATAAAGTTGTAATGAAGGTAAGCATCTGACCCGTAACTCCTATGGCTTGTAGTTTTAGGAATAAAAGCTCATGAGGTACGGTGTCATATGCCTTCCTAAAGTCAATAAAATCCGCGTACGTGGATGGGTAGACATGCCGCTTGGCGACGAGCCGCGATATCGAACAAGCTGGCGACTTGCATGGGGCCCTCCTCATTCCGCATAAAACCCGCTTGCCAACGGCGGATTATCCCTTTAGCTTGGCAGACGTCTTGCAAGCGTTGGGAAATGACGGTCATAAGGAGTTTCATAGCGGCACCCATAATCGAAATACCCCTTTAATTGTCCATAACGGTCGCGTCGCCTTTCTTGGGCACCGATACTATGGCCTAGCTACGCCACTGCTGGGGGATATAGTTCTTAGTAGTCCATATCCCGTTAATTAAAGCCAGGAATGCATTGCCAAAATGGCTATTCTGGGCGTATATCGCCAATTTTAAAGCCTCTGCAGTGATCCCATCCTGCCCCTGGGCCTTACTATTTTTTAAACGCCTAAGAGCCATGACTAGTTCCTCCCAGGTTATATGCCCATTAATCCCGTTTAGTGCGGGGGCAATGGGTGGGGATGTACCGTGGCGGTGTTCCCACGCCGCACGGTATATCGCAACCCGTTGTGCTAGGGGGTGGGGGTCACGCAGCAGCTCCCGATAGTGCCGCGCCCAGCACGCATTGATTTCGCCCGGCTCGGTATGAAGTACCCCCGATACCGGATCGCGTACTGGCTGGTCGTTCGCGCCCTCGAATGAACCCTGCCCCTTACGGAGAGAGCGCGCCCACTTCCAGAACTCCCGTCTCCCACCACCCTTCTTAAAATCCTGAACCGCTTTTAGCACGGCCCGCTCCCTCTGGCGGCGGCGGTCATTACGTACTAGTGTCCGGACCCTATGCCGTGCAGCAGCATAATGTGCCGACGCTAGAGCGGCATCCCGAGGGCCCCTAGTCCCCCGGCACGCCATAAAGGCCATGCGCCGACGATTAATCGCACCTAGGATAGACCGTTGCCATTATTCGTTGGAAAATCCCGGATACCAATTAAACGAATGCTTCGGCAATTTGCTTGATGACTATAACGGAGCGTCGCCTACCCAGGGCTTTCCGTAACTGGATTAGCCGTCGTAGAGACGCTGCAAGGGTTTCACTGGTGCCAGTCCTGTCCCGGGGACGAAAAAAAAAAACCAATCAAACGGTGCGGGTTACGGCGAAAGCTTGAATGGCGGCATGTATAACTATATATGTATCAGATACATCTATATCAACACTTATTTCAATACCTGCATGGGGGGTTCCCCCGAGCCTGGTTTGACAGAATAAGAAAGAAATGAGTGTATGCATCTACATGGTCCTATACGCTACGTACAATGCTATATATACTGGTCTACACACATAGGCTCAGTTATTAACCCTCAAGCGTCATATTTCTCAACGAACGTAAACACCATACAAAGCACCTGCCGCCCGCCCTATCTTTTTCGTCTTCTTGCTTGAATATTAAATAACACAATCTAGGCTAGTATCATCAGTAATATCCTTAATGAGTTTTCAAGATTACGAGGCATATATTGACCCCCTGTTGCCAAACATAGCAATCATACATGGGAGTATTCGAGCACTGCTCATCATCAGCAGCATGCACATACTACCATGATAATAGATACCAGTGCAAAATGAAGGCTACAAAGAGGGAAAATTACGAAATTAAGATAGAGAGGGGGAGAGAGCGAGGGAGAGGGGGGGGGGGGGGGGGAGGGAGAGAGAGAGAGAGAGAGAGAGAGAGAGAGAGAGCATTTCCGTATCACGTGGTGCCCGTGGCTGAAAGGTATCATAACTGCGGCCCCGTGATTTTTTCTTTACTGCCGTCTCACGCTTGCAGTTGCATTCTTCTTGTATTAGTTGTAGCACACCGCTGCGTTCCTGTCTGTACTTCCAGGATGGGTCTCAAGGAGTGTTCACATGTTAGGTGCATGTGCAATCACAAGCTGCATAATTGTAACATGCGAGACCATAACCAGTGGCAAAATTCCCTTGAGGAATTGCGGTATGCACTGCGTATTTGCATTGGGTCATACAGCTAGGTCCAGGGGAGGCCCAGATGACGGGCATGCTCCCAGGACTGGAAAAATCACCATCCACGGATGCCGACAAATCGAATCGATGTAAGAAGTACATGTGTGGTGCATGGGTCCGTACTTGATGCAAGACCCAGCTTCTTGGGCTGCAACGAGTACCCCAACTTGAAAGGGATCAAAATATTTACACTCGTAGGTAATGGGTGCGGATAACGAGGTCACGTACAACGCATGCTGGTCTCGAGCATCACTGCTCATGCACCATTGGGTTGTCATCCTGTAGGTGTTTGCTGGCTGTTGGTGGGGAGTCCTTCAAACTCCGAGCGATGATCAACTCGGCTCTTACCAAGCTGGGTTAGGCGCCGGGTGACCTCCGCGACCTGTGGCGACGCCTTCCATAGGATCACAAAGACAATGATCGCAAGGAGAAGAGCGCAGCATGCGGCGATGATGATAATGTACTCAAGCTTCAGGCCCTTGGACTCAGGTGCAGGGGCCGGAGGTGGTGATGGGCTACGTGGTGGCGGGGGGGACCGCGGCGCTGGAGGCGGGACAGGAGGTGGAGGAGGAAGGCTGGGTGGCGGAGGGCTCCGGGGAGGGGGTGATTGTGGCGGTGGACTTGGAGGCGGCGGGGGAGGTGGGCTCGGGGGTGGGCTGGGAGGCAGAGCGGCCAGCGGTCCTTCTGCCTGCGGCAGGTACTGGAGGAAGTCACTGTTGGAGATTTCGTCCGGCACGACTGAGATGAGGTTCCCTATGACATTGACTGCGTTGAGCTGACCCATGTTGGTCCACGAGGCCGGGAACTGCCCAGTGAGCTTGTTTGAGGTCAGTTCCACCTGCCCCAGGCTCGCCATGCTGCTCCACTCCTCAGGTACGGACCCCCCGATCTCGTGGAAGGAAGCCTTAAAGCTCTGCAGGTTTGTCATAACGCTGTACCCCACTGGAAGCTCCCCGGTAATGCGGCTCTCCGAGTCCCGGGCGCTGGTCACCTCGAAGAACTGCAACGCGCCCAGGTTGCTGAAACTGTCAGGCAGTTCCCCGTTGAAGTAGTTGCCCACAGCAAGAAAGGTACGCAGCGCGCTGAGTGTGCTAAGGTTAGCTGGAAGGGTGCCAGTGAGTTTGTTGTTATCCAGGTTGATGCTCGTCACCGTCTGCATCTGGCTCCACTGCTCTGGAATTGCAGAGCTCAGGTCATTGCTAGAGAGGTTGATGAGGTTAATCGCAGGCAGCTGGGCAAGTTCGCCAGGGAGGGACCCGTTCAGAGCGTTGTTTTGGGCGCGGAAGCGCCTCAGGGCCCGGAAGGAGCTGAATTCTGGCGGGATGGCGCCTGTGAAGTCGTTATCCTGCAGAAAGAGGTCCTGCATGGCACGGAGGCCAACAGCCCAGTCGCTCTGCAGCGTGCCCGACAGCGTGTTGTTGGAAACATCCAATTCACGCAGCGCTGTGAGGCGGCGCAGCTCCGGAGTGAGCGTGCCGGTGAGCTCGTTGTTGGCCAGCATGAGCTTCTGCAAGGTGAGGATGGTCGAGATGTCCTCGTGCACGCGCCCGTTCAGCCCGAAGGAGGTAAGGTTCAGCGTAATGATGGAGCGCGTGTTGTCACACGTCACGCCCTCCCACTCGCATGCGTCGGCGTCCGTCGAATTCCATGAGGCCGTTGTGCCTTTTTCGACGAGTGCAGCCTGGAAACTGACCAGTGCGGCTTGGTCCGTCTCTGGGGTGGCCACACTCGGAGCACTGGCGGTAAATATCAGCAAAGCGACCAGCAGCAGCGGACTGCGCCGGTAGCCGCACCACACGGACATGTCGCTGCGTGTTCAGGTATGGGTAATGGAGACAGGTTTGACGACAACCTTTCCGCACAGAACAAGCTAGGACGATACAGAGACCCGCAGTCTTTAAGGCCGCATGCCCTGCGAGCGGCGGGATGTTCTGTTGTCTCAGCCCGGTGGTCCACTCCGAAAGCTCCGGCACGCGCGCCCTCGAGAGGGCACTGTGCACGGACAAGTGTCGGCAAGGAGATAGATCCTCCCAGTCACAAGGACAGAAGACTAGCACTGCGGTGGCGGACGACGAGCAGCCGGCCTGCTGGACGAGCAGCCGCGGGCAGGTAAGTGGCGGCCACCGAATCATCGCCGCGGTCTGGCCGCGCACATGCCCAGTGCACGTGCGCGCGCAGGAACTTCGCGGGTACCAGTACTACGAGTACGTGGCGGTAGGTACAAGCCGACCGCGAGTTCTGTACCGGCGAGGACTAATGTAGATATATACCGTATTACACTCCCGCCAGTGCAGTATCGTCCACGTAATTCCTATTATTAATATAAATGATGATTACGACGCGTATTTGAACCGCAGTGCTCGTACGACCCGGTCGTCCGGTACAGTACAGTATGTTGATTTATGGTCGCGTGATTCAGGCTGCTAATGATATTATCGGTGGGAGGGCCTGAACCCCTACGCGAAGGGGCCTGAGGGGGGGCCTGGCGCGGGCAGTCGTACACCACGAGATATTCAAAATTGAATTGCGCCTGCTCGTCGTCGCGGCGGCGGCTGGCGGCGGGATACAACACTAGCGTATATGGCGCTTAACTACGGCTGGATCGACAGGAGTTGTTGTATGTAGATAAGTTATGTGGACCATATTGCACTGGCGTGAGTGTATTACCTGTACTGGTGCGCATTAATACATCGGACTCGCCCGACGCGAAGCGAGCGGGAGCCGCCAGTGCAGTATGGACCGTAATTTATCGATGTACTATCGCGCTACTACGACTACGATGCGACAGATATTCCCGCTTGCTGCCCCTGACGATGCACAAAGTATCCGGAGAGTCTCGTACTGCTATCGACTACGTTGTCCTGGCAAAGACAACACTGCATACGTATTGACATAAAGTATTGTGTTGAAGTGCAATTGTAGTCACCGCATATGGAGGATTACGCCATTTGCACCCTACAGCCTAAACCCTTGTCCGCTCGGCAGACCGGTCGTCTCGTAAGCGAGAGACCCGGGTTCGATTCCTGGCCGATGTATTTCGGCAATATCGGCCCGGCGTGTCCCGGGTTTACCCGGTTGGTGCATTAGCCCTTCGGGGTTCGAATGGGGCAATGGTATATGGGCTATGCCAGACCTACGACTGCAGTTGGCGCACGAGGTCAAGTGCTGAGGCGGCTTCGGCCGATGTCCCGGGGCGAAGTTTACTTTACTTTTACGCCTTTTGTAGCTAGCTCATGTAACTATATAGCGCTATATGGACAACGGGTACGTACGAGACGTCGATTCGTGCCGATAATTACAAAACTAAAGCGACCACTTAATAGATGATATATTGCCAGCTTATTTGTATGGCGCTGTAGCCAGTGGTATGGCGCTGTAGCCAGACAGTGGTGAGTGGTATGGCGCTATTCCATGGCAGCGCGACGAGTTGTATATGATTACATGAGCTAGCAACATAAGGCGAGCGGGATCAGGAAATCACCACAAAAGGACAATCAGTAGAAAGGTCCTCTACAACAACTGCGAGGTGGGAGCAGTAGCAGGAGAAGAAGCAGAATGGGCATGAGCCCACGCATCAGACTTGGCCATCTGCACACCGGCAGAGAGAATGCCACCCAAGGTACTATGCACACAAGCATAAACCCGCTGCAACAGCCGTCGTCGTGTGCGCGACATGTGACGGCGGAACTCAGCAGGTGGGCCAGCGACAAAGTTCCGAAGTGCCTGAACGGACTAACCACGAAGGAAGCATGAGGTTGGGGCGGAAGGACCGCCAGGGAAGTTCCGCACAGCCAACATCACCGCGAAGATGTAGACCACCGTCAAAGCGGACTTCCCGAGACGGCCGTGATCCTCAACCACAAAAGGGTAGTACCGGTGAACACCCTGCACTGGGGCGGAAGACGCCCGGTCCGCTGCCAACTTACCCTGCTCCGCCTCGGTCGCCGCGATTCCCGGGGTGCACCAACGGGGGTCGTTACTCCAAGTGGGGGTCGTAGAGGACACGCACGCGAAGTCGATCATGTAATCGCACGCCGCCGCCCCCCCCCCCCCCCCCCACACACCGCCAACGTCAAGTCCGACGGGCGGCCGTGAGCGGTCCGCTGGGCGCAGCCCACTCGTCTCAAGGGTCAAGTCGCCGGCTCCCGAGCTGTCCCGGTCAAGCACCGCCCCCGCATCAATTGCAGATGAGCCACAGATGCCCACATGTTCTTCAAAGCGGTATGCATGCGATGCTTGCAGTTCTCTACGGGCATATGGGTTGATGATCCACGATGAAATCCGTAGCGCTCCGGTTCGAGCCATCCGTAGAGCGAAGCCATAAGGGATCAATACCACAGTCACGTGGGGCCAGGGCAAGTGACAAGCGCGGATCCTCCGCGCGGGCAAAGGCCCAGCACCCGCGCAGCGGCGGCCGAATAAGCAGCATGCATGGGGAATCTTGTGGGCTGACTCGTAATGCATCCGACTGGAAAAGCGATAGGGGGCCCGGCCCACACGCGCTGTACATGTGCATCGTAACAAGTCGCGAGGCCGCGGCACCAGTACGCTAGAAGCTGAGATCGAGGGCCACGAAGTCACGCAAGCGAATCGCACGGCTATGGTGGCGTTGGACAACCATGGTCGTGGGCTGATCATCGGAGGCCGCACCCGAACCCGTACCGGAGTTGTATATCGTACGCACGGGTAGCAATCGCTAACTGCTGGTACATGCGGCCCGCGAATTGCTGCTGTTCAAAGTAAAGTAAAGTAAAGTAAAGTTCGCCCCGGGCGGGACATCGGCCGAAGCCGCCCCAGCACTTGACCTCGTGCGCCAATTGTAGTCGTAGGTCTGGCATAGCCCATAGACCATTGCCTCATTCGAACCCCGAAGGGCTAATGCATCAACCGGGGAAACCCAGGACACGCCGGGACGATATTGCCGAAATGCATCGGCCAGGAATCGAACCCAGTCCCTCTCGCGTGCGAGACGCCCGCTCAACCGCTGCTGTTCAGGCTACCGGTACCCAGCATCCCATCTAGTTAGTACCTGTACTGCAGCAGGTGGATTTGTTCTGCCTTTTGTCTCTTTTTGTAATTCACGCCAGTACCCGTTTCTAATCGTGCAACTCAAAGGAATAACTACGACGAAAGCATTTCAGTTTATCTTTACGGAAAAACGAACAATTATGCAATTCGAATCCGACGAGGACCTGTCCGAGCCCCGGGTAACATCCCACATAGTATCCCACATAGTAGCACCTGTATCCCCGTAGTGACGATTTTCATTTTATACTTGCATATTAGCGACGAAGTGAAGACATTGACGATATTATTCTTTGATGACGATACGGTGATGGTGATTCCTGGTCGATGGATTTCGGCAATACCGTATCGGCCCGGCGTGTCTTGGGTTTACCCGGGTGATGCATATAAACAATAATATTCGTCGTTGTTTTAAGAATATGCATACCTGTATTTGGATTTTAAAAGCAGTCGTGCATGATTGATGCATGATTCCTGCTGCTGATGGGGCTGCCGTCTGTTGTCGAGATCCCCTGATACTTTTTGGTTACAGGGAGAGCGTCAAGAGAATGCACGCAAAGTAATATGGGGGAGGAAAAAGCCTACATTTAAGCATCCCCTGATGCGCTCCTCACGGTAAGCGCGGATGGTGCTGGTGGGTGCTCCGAAGTCCTTGTTAGCTACTGCGTGTCACTGGTATGACAACAATTAGCCGGTGTCACCAGCATCACCTGCGCGTGACGACGTCGCCCATTGTGGCACGGGCTGACGGGCCAGGGAGATCCAGTACTCGCAAAGCTTCTTCACTCTTCTCGGCTTCTTACTGTGTGTGCCTGTTGTTATACTGACGTCATTTTTAATCGGGGCGGCGCCCGCGGCTGACTGACACTGGCTGACTGGGCTGCACCCGCTGATGTTTGTAGCGCCAGGCGTCGGTGTTCCACTGGCAAGAGGGTAAGCCTCCGGGAATTACGTCAGAAGTAATCGCGACTATTGGGAGGCACGCGCGGAGCATAACTCTGGCAAGTGGTCACCCTGACCTGGGCGCGATCCACTCTCCAAATGAATCGCCGCTTCGAGCTGTCGAGAGTCCTGCAGGATACCATATTCATTTGTCGATGTTTAGTGACGTTGGTCAGCTTCGTAATTCTGCCTGGGCCACTGAAACGCGGTGACGGCCTTCGCGGAGGCTTGGAGGTCACCAACTTCAACTCAAACAAGGCCGCGAAGAACAAAGCAGCCAGCAAGAACACTCGAAGTGGGAAGAACACGGCAGTGATAGATGGCTCTGTGCAGAAAGGGGTGCTATCCATCGGGGTCTGGTATGGCGAGGTGACCGCCTGATCGTACTGCGAGCAGTGAGCACAGTGCCCCCCCCCCCCCCCCCCCCTCCCAGCTCCCCCAACCTCTTCATGTCCTCATTCAAACAGTGTTGAAGATTGACTAGTACCAGCACTGTCATCTGTGAGTTGCATTATTACCAGATCTGGCATGCGCGTGTATACTTCCATCTGTTCCAATTGGATGACCGTAGTTTGTGATGCAGGGCCATCCCCTGAACTTCAGTGGCCGTATTACTGGAAACGACGACAACAACCGGGCAGAGCTGGCCGCAGTGTACTGGGCGGTGCTTCACCATCCGCGGGTGGAGCCGCTGTGCCTGTTCAGTGACAGCAGCCACGTGGTGGACTGCATGCGGACACTCGCCCTGAAGGGGCCGGCCGGGTGCCGATGCGCGCTCACTTTGATGATATGCCTGCTGGTACATTTAAGGCTGGCGCCCACAACCATAAAGAAGATTAAGGCCCACAGCAACAACCCCAGCAGCGACATGGCGGGTAAGCTCCGCACCCTCTACCCCTCCTACACCTCAAATACCTCCTTTGCCGTGGATACGGCGTAAAGGGCCGCAGCCAAATGCACGACCGGGAGTCCGCAGCTTGCAGAAATGCGGCGCGAAACCGACATGGCATGACTGTGCCCATCGCTGCTGCAGATGCCATGGCAAGGCTCGGAACGAGGTCTAAGGACTCGCGCTACGTGCCGGAGGGCACCGGCGCTTTGTCGATCAGGCATGCGCTTCTTCTGGTCACCTGCCCCGGGTTTGTGAGCTTCTGCACCAGTGCGGCAACACGCATCCGTGACTCGCCAACGGGCGCTGTCCACATGGAAGGGATGGAGTCATCGAACAAGCTGGGCTCAAAAGATGTGACTTACGGGCCACCGCTGGCAAAGTCCGACAACTTCAGGTATTTCGATGATGTTGTTGCGGGAATGCTATTTCAGCACTGTCGATTAGTCATGCTGTGGGGGACATGTTTGGCACTCCTTGAGTCCGGCTTCCTTTTGGCAGTCGCCTCAACATTTGGTATGCCCCGCGCCTCAGCAAGACACCGCTGTTAGGGGTAGACTGCGAGATGGTGGGTGTCGGGGTCGACGGGGTGGAGAGCGAGCTGGCCCGGGTGTGCATCATCAACCAGCATGGGAATGTGCTGCTGGA
The DNA here is from genome assembly GCA_006384855.1 of Tetraselmis striata. Classification (NCBI taxonomy): domain Eukaryota; kingdom Viridiplantae; phylum Chlorophyta; class Chlorodendrophyceae; order Chlorodendrales; family Chlorodendraceae; genus Tetraselmis; species Tetraselmis striata. The sequence goes on from VCJN01002456.1 coordinate 51,034, forward strand.
CGAGCTCGCCAAGCCGGAGCGCCGCATAACAGACTACCGCACCCAGCACAGCGGCATCAGGCGAGTCGCTGCAATGCCTGCCATATCTTTATGCTGCCGCCGCCGCCAACGTTGAATGTTATTCTGATAGTTCGTGCATTGGATGTGCAACTTGCGGTGCAGGGCCAGCGACTTGAAGAATGCCGCACCTGTGCCGGAGGTGCAGAGGAGGGTCGCAAACCTGGTGCGTGGGCATATTCTGGTGGGGCATGGGCTCGACAACGACCTGGCCGTGCTTGGGTTGATGGGTCACCCGGCGGAGAACCTCCGGGACACTGCGCGGATTGCCAGGTTCTGCTATGGCGGGCGCTTGGTGGGTGCATTCCCTCGTCATCACCCGACTTTGGTTGATTGCTTTGATGATTGTTCATGGGTTGGCACGCTTGGATGCACCCTAAGTAGTGGGGCGATTTATCCTGTGCGGTGAACTCGTCCAGGGGCGCCCCCGCAAGCTTCGCGACTTGGCTGCCAAGTATCTACAAATCAGGATACAGGGCGGAGAGCACTCGCCTGTGGATGACGCCAGAGCTGCCATGTACCTCTACAAAGCATATGAGCAAGGCCTATCAGGGCGGTGACAGCAACATGACTCAGATTCCAGACATCGGTGTTATTTATTAGGTGATGAATTGACTTCGACCAGAATGAATTCAAAGGAATTGAATTTGCAACTCTGTACTTCCATTAAGTCGGCATGATTATTTGCATTATTATTGAATCCTGCTTGAGAACTGGTAATTTCGCGATATTAGCCCCGGGTCGTGCGATTGTAAAGAGAATCGCTTTTCAAATCCAATTTCTGCTTCCCGTGATTGGCCCCCAGGCCGCACAGGGCCGCATGCTGATTTGTAAACCATAAGCACTGACGCGCTTGCGTGTCATTGCTAAAGGTAACCATTGTTGCATGTATACCTGGCTGGTGACAAGCTTTGCGCCACGGCGGCCGTCGTGGTATGTGGACGATGGGAAATGTCCTGAACTGTTCTGTGCGCACGAGATTACGAGCCACAAACTTGCTGCCCATCACAATGGTATTGAAATGGGAGATGACTTCCAGCAAACGCTGGTTGAAGACACCTCCAGACCTAGAGGGGTGAGTTGGCTTCAACAGACTTAAAGCACGACGGAAAATGATGATCGATGTACCGGAGCATATATCGCCGAATAAAAAAGTGTAGTCGCTTCTAAACACTGCTGCACCACGGTGCAAGCAGTACAAAGGCGTTAGCGGGATAGCTAATGTACTGAGGTGGCCCATACGCGGTCATGGCCTCATGGGATGGGGTTGCCTGCGAGGGTCTGGGCTAGCAGCCATCCCCCCGAAAGGGGTGGGCGGACGGATGTGCTGAAATCATTATTGGGGGCCCGGTACGCCAGGTTACGCTTACGATTTTTACGCTTAGGATTACGCTTAGGATTTTCTTACTGGAGCCCGGGTGCTAACACAAACTGGACACTGTCAAGCGTAGTACGAGTTTCCCCGCGCACCCGTCGTAGCAGTGAAGTCGACATCGGGCAACAATTAGGTGATTCCGGAATTTCTGCGTATATCATCCGGCTCAATGCATCCACCTTCCGGTACTTGTATGCTGCGCGCTGCGCTGGCCTGATCCTGCCATGCGGCACATGCCGCGCTACGCTGCATGCAAAGGAATGTATTATATACTACTGATAAACTTACCCATCTTACGTCAGCAGCCTCCACGTGCGCAGTGCCCGCGCAGGCGCTCAGCAGCGCGCCGTGACACCGCCAGCCACCTTTCTCCAGCACAGCGACGGCAGCGTCGCCCCGGGGCACCTCTACGCAGAGGCAGCAACGGCTCAGGGCGCCTTCCTGCAGTCAGGACTGGAGTCTGCTTTGCTGCGACTCGTGGGTCTACACTGGGTTCGCCTGTCAGTTTCTGGTGCTGCTGCATCGCGCGTTCCGGCCCGTGCCTACGGTGCTGCTCCTGCGCGCGCAGCACAGCAGAAGGAAGGCGTTTTGTTTGATGGTTCACAGGTTCACCCTCCCACCCGTCCGACCTCGCCACGTACGCGGCACCCGCGCCTTCGGCACCAGCCCGCAGCAGCTGGCTGCTGTCCTAAACTACGCTGTGTATCGTGACCACAAGTTCTGGTGTGGTTGCCGTACCTGCCGGAAACCCAGCTCGCCAGCCTCTCGACCGTATTTCCTGGGCTCGCTCGGTTTCCTACCCAGCATTACGGTAAAGAATGGAGGGGGCAGCTGCTCAACCGCAAGCAGCTCGTAGAGGCGCGGCGGGGGGCAGCAGCGAGGGCCCTCGGGACGCCGCTGCGCCACCCGGAGAGCCGACAAAGGACGGGCCTGTGAACCGGAAGCGGGATTGGCAGCAGAAGTACCAAAATGACGTCAGCCGGCGGGCATATGACGAGCCTGATGCGGCGGAAGCGATGGCTGTGGAGGCGCTGAAGAGCGCGAAAGTGGCCCGCGTTGGCAGCGGAGAACTTGGCAGCGGCCGCTTTGGCAAAGCCCGTCGCGGGCCGGAGTCGCACGGCAGTCCTGCCGTGCTGCGCCCTGCAGCCATACACGCAAAGAGTATCGGCGACGGAGGCGCAGGTACGGCATTCCCCGTGCCCACCGCAGCGGGAGGCATGCACGGCACGGCTCAGCACGCGCGCGGGTTCGCGCCGCCCAGCAACAAAGGCTATATGGAGGAGCTTCTCGCCCACATTCAGCCCGCGGGTCGAGTCCCGGCCCAGGACGCGGCGGAGGAAAAGGCAGGGGACGCCGCAGAGTACGAGCTGTCTGCAGACTGCCTGGGCTCCAGAAAGGCGAGGCACACGCGGCGGGGGCCGATGGACGAGATGCGGCAGCTGGTGCGGATTTTGGTGAAAATCGTCCCGCAGTCGCTCCCCCACCTGGCCACCACTGAAGACGGGGGCGGCAATCGCATCTCGGAGGAGCAGATTAAGTATTATCTTGACAAGACGCTGGGCCAGGCGCCTCGCCCTGACTGGGGGCTGCCACGGGGCTGGGGCCAATACCTTGCAGGTGAGCGGCTGTGACAGGATTAAGATTGACCCCGGATTGTTTTCTGCCTCTTCCTCCCAGTGAGTGGACGGTGTCCGCCGGACCAAATCCACTGCAGCATTGAGCCGCTGTATTCGTTGTTCCGTGTGCGCAGTGCTGTTTGAATGGGCGACCAACCGCCCGTTCTCGGAGGACGAGGCACGGCAGTGCGCCAAGAGGCTCCCCGGCCGCAGCTGGGAGGCGGTGGAGTCGGCCCTCGAGCAGTTCTGCCTGCGTCCGCACACCTGGCGGCTCCCGCTGCAGAGAGGCCCCGAGGGCGTGGACGGCCTGTGGCTGCTGACGGACGACAGCAAAGCCGCGGCGAAGCCTGTGGTGGAGGAGGAGCAAGTCAAGGCGGTGCGCCGTGGCCCTCATGCTCTCCCCTGGTCCCGCGACTTACGAGTTCGATCCTTGGTCTGCGCATGCCCAGATCGCGAACCTGACCGATGACGTGAATGCATCGTCCACCATACTCTAATTTCGAGCTGCGAACGAGTCATCTGATGCGGCGCTATCGGTGTCGCCGCCTACTGTACGGGGCATAGAGGGACATCGCGTGCGAGTAACAGACCGCCGGTGTCATGCCGCGCCCAGCTGCCAGCCACGCCCGGCCGTCCGCCGCAGCAGCCACCACACCCGCCTCTGACCGTTTCGCGTTGGTCGGCGCCATGCTCGGCAGCCTAACCTGCGACGGCCGCCATTGCCTCACGGTCCGCGCGCGCTGACCGGCAACTGCGGCAAGATGGGCGGAACACCGATACCACCCCCGCACGGTGCTCGCGCTGCTAGCTCGCCTGGGAGCGCTGGTTAGGCGGGCGATGGTGCGTGAGCCGGGCGGTGTTAGGCCGGAGAGGGCGGCCACGGCGGCGAGGTGACCCGGCCGGCTGCCGTAGGGCGTCGCGCTCGCGGGGGAGTGACCGTTACCGCCACAGCCGTGCGATGGGCCAAGGCTCTGTTTCAGTCGTCCGTGTCGATCCCGAATACACACAGATCGCTGTTTGTGTATGCGCAGATCGCTGCTCGTGTGCACAAAGCGTGAGATGTTACGGTGGCCGAAGATGTTGCTGAATTACTGTGTTTACGACTACCCGTTCGACATCGGGCGGCATCGCCGCATTTGTAGTGGCAGTAGTCCGGCTGCACAGATCGCTATCCTAGCAAGGATCATATGACGATGGTTCTACTGCCCGCTCCGTTGCGACTGAAGTGGCGGGAAGGCGGCGGTGGAGGTCGTGCCTGAGATGCGCGCTTGCCCCACCCGGGTGATGCGGGCCCAATGTTAACGCGACCCACCGTCCGTCCTCTGGTTGCAGCCGAAGAAGCCGCGCATGGCGCTGCCCAACCTGAGCAAAGCGGACACCCTGCCGGAGGTCGATGTGTGGAAGCTGGCGCTGCACCTCGTGAAGATCGCCGTCACCAAGCACGGCACCACGCCGGCGCACCTGCGTGACGCCCTGCAGGCCATCAAGCGCGAGGTGCGGGAGACGGTGGAGAACAGCTTGGCGGTGCCCGCCGGCCCGCTGGCGTCGCCCATGCCGGCAGCCAGCGCGGCGGGCGCGGCGCCCCACCTGCTGTCCTCTAGCCACATGCTGTCCGGCATCAACTCCATCGACCTGCAGTCGCTGCTCGGCAGCCACGGGGGAGGCGGCCTGCAGCTGGCGCAGCTCCACCAGCAGCACGCGCAGCAGACGCACTCCGTGTCGGGCCTCCACCTCGCGAGCCTCCCGCGCTCCGGGGCGATGCTGTCCGCCAGCAACCTCAGCAACCTAACGCCGCAGGCGCTGGGCAGCCTCGCCGCGCTGCAGGGCCCAGCCGGCAACCTGCTGCTCAACAGGCAGGTGGTGCTGCCGTCCAGCCAGGGCGCGTTCACCCAGGTGCAGCCGCAGCAGCCGCAGGGGCACGGTGCCCCCCCGGCGCAGGGGCAGCCGCCCTGCCAGCCAGCAGCGTCGAACGGCCCGGGCCACGCAGCCACCCAGCCGCCAAGCGTGAAGCCGGAGGGCGGCGCGGGGGCGGCCGAGCAGCAGCAGGAGAGGCAGGGCGCAGCGCCCAGCTCGTCGCAGGCGCAGAGCCATTTCGGAGTGAACTTGCTCGGCGGCGGCGGCGGCAGCGCGCAGAGGTCCACGCACCTCACGGCGGACATCTCCACGGGCGGCCTGATGCCCCTGCTCAACTACAGCTGCTACGGCGCCAACCCGGCCCTCGCGCCGGACGGGGAGCACAAGGCCGGGGCCGATGCCACGCAGCAGCAGCAGCAGCAGCAGCAGCATGGCAACCTCAGCCTTGCCGGGCTGTACGGCAACCAGTACCGCGGCGGCGGGTTCCCCTCGCTGCAGCTGGCGGGCAACCAGCTGGTGTACCACACCGACCTGGGGAGCCAGCTGCAGCAGGTGCAGGGCCTGGGCCAGCTGCAGGGCCTCAGCCAGCTGCAGGCGCAGAACCCGATGGGCATGCTCGGCTCGCAGCCGGTGCTGCTCGCCCTGCACCAGCACGGCCTGAGCTTTGGCGGCTCGCAGATGGCGGGGAACGGCATGGGCGCGGGCGCTCCCCAGGGGCAGCAGCAGCAAGGGGTGCAGCAGCTGATGACCATCCCGGCTGCCACCAACCCCGCATAGAGGCGGGATGGGCAGGCAGCCCCCCCCCCCCCCCCCCCCCCCGCTTCCCCCATCCCTCCGCAAGTAGCGCGCCGCAGCCAATCCTCCCCTCTGTAGACATTATGTCACGAAGTCCCCCCTGCAAAGCCAATGAGCATGTCATCCCATACATACAGTGTCATGGGATTGTACACTCTCCCCGTGCTCGGTGTCCAGTCCATGCGGCTCGTTGCTCCCCGAGTTTGTTCAGCATGTGCCCCATTCCGACGTACTTGTGCGAGCCACGGTGTCATGCGAGGTCACAACAACCGTGTAAGGATGACATGGCACTCGCGCCCTTCGTCATTTGCCAATTTTTTCACTTTGTTCACTTGTATCTAGCAAATGATGAAATGACACGTCCTTGGTCCCATCGCATCAACAAGCAGTCCATGGGCGCCGTTGCAGAGCTGCTGACCCAGCTAGTAGGAAAGGGCTCAGGACCCTGTTTATCACACGCTATTCGGTGCCCGTGTTGACGAACACTGGTCGAAGCAGGTGATCAACTGGTCCACTGAAGTGTAAGTGAGCCCGTCTGGCTTATAGGCAAGCATACTTATAAGCCTGATGATAGTATTCGTAATAGTGCATCAGTATAAATTATGGCTACTGCAGAAATGATGGAATGTACTGGTACTATCAAGTGACATATCCTGGACCTGCAGAGCAAGATATCACTTGATCAAACACACCCCAGATTTCTGACAGGTGTCCGACTTATCCTGAATAGCCTTTTAGATATTGGAACCAGATCAAGAAGCATGAGAAATGGACAGATGAGCAGATGGAGCATGCCCCTAGCAAGGGCATCCTGCAAATGAGAATATAATGGGACATTTCTCATCATTTGTAATTACAACAGTCTGATCCCACAGACTCTGTCCCAACAGCAAGCTAGGAATTCTCCGAAACTCTAGAGCCCGCCAGGGCGCAAGTTCTCGCAAGCCCCGGATCGGATACCAGAGAGAGCGGCTCCTTCGGGGCAGACTGTTCAGACCTCGGGATGGGCGCACGCTCGCGCTGGTTGATGGAGTCCTTGCGCTGACTCCTTCGGCCATCCTTTGACGTCGACAATCTGCCTAATGCCGACACGGGCTTCTACCGGCCGCACTTTTCGCATTCCTTTGTTGCCATGGCGTGGCGCACCTCTGCCGGCACGACGGCGCAAGTAGGACCACCGCACGTCAGCTGGGGGGTGCAGATGAAAGCCGGTGCAGCTACGTACTTTAGTATGTGTATGTTCACATTCTTGGAATTGTCGTGCCCAAGGCAGGGACTCGGATCGTGCGGGACTTGCTAGCAACATGAGTTAGCATGGCATGTCGTATGAGGTGCGCTAGCCACATTAGGCAGAATCACATGCAATTCATATGTGATTCTGCCTAATCACAAGGAGAGAGGGAGAGAGATGAGGGCTGATATATATGCTTGAGACTATGCTATCAAATTTACTGGCGCTACATATGGACAGTTACCGAATTACGCATAGAATTGCGAGGGCGCGAGGGAGATGAATTGCTATACTTTCACTGATTGATATATAAGAATGAGGCTATAGGTAGGCTACTCATGGTTGCGACGCCGTAGTGACGTTTCACCTTGGGATTGGCTGCAGCTTGACTCGGCAAGCAGGTGTAGCGACTGGCAGCGACTGTGACGATCTCATCGGCGGTCGCGCAGTGGTAGGTAGTTCGTGTTGGGGTTGTGGTCATCGACTGCGAGCGGCTTGTGGCGACTTATTCAGGTACGGGTACACGACATGCCGAACTATATATAGCGGTCCTGACTGTGACCACACTAGCGGCAGGGGGGTTGCGATGAGCGGGCGGGCAACCTTCGCCGACCAGGGCTGACACCGGGCCCTGGTAGTAGAGGAGTAGTGAATTCTGCTACTACAGCGTCCCGCCGAGGAGGTTTCGGGCGCCACAGTTCAGCATCCTAACATGACAGCGACGGCAGCGGGCAGCGGGCTGCTGCCTAATTACGGGCACGTGAAATCATACCTAGCACGCACTGCTAGCACGCACTGACGCGCACCCAGGGGGGTCTGGAGGGATACGCAGCCAGCGGCGCCCACCGTCGGGTCCAGTAACTCCGACGTGCTGCTGCACGAGAGCATATGGAGCACGAGCGGGAGGGGGGGGGGGGGGGGGGTCTATGCACCCGAGCCACACTCAAGCGCCTCGACATCGACACTCTCGACGTACTCGGCAGTGGCTATTGATTTCACGGTCGCAATAAAGGAGTAGCCGGGGGTCTCGTACAACCCCCCCCCCCCCCCCCCCCCCCAGCCATGGTGATGACGATATGCGCTGCGCTCCGCGCAGATGAGGCGCGTGCTGACATTCTACGCGCGTGCTGACATTCTATATGGTCCAGCGCGGTCGTGTTTAAATACGAGTACAGTCGGCGCGCGTCGCAGAAGGCGAAAGCTGCGGCGCGCGCTTCGGCGTGCCCGAGGGGAGAGGGGCAATGCGGTTATGGCCATAGACTGCCACCTTTGTAAGAACGTGAGCATTTTATTCACATTGCTGAGCGCCGTCCAGCTAGGCATGCAAGCGCCTAAACTATGCTGTTAAGAGAGAAGGTACAGGCAGCATCTTGTGGCAGCATCTTGAGAGGGCTTGCCATCAACGACATCCTGCAGCGGTTGCTGGAACGTCCGCTGAAAATACTTGATGCCGGACTTCACCAACCGCTCTGGAATGCCCATCCCGGCGGGGAGGTCCCCTTTACGCATGCGTTGCCTGAGCTCGGCCGACGAGAGGGACTGCATCGTGGAGAACGCAACGCCCCACGCAATGCGAAATGTTCCAGACATGCGGACGACCTCGCGCACGTATATCTGCCCAAAGATCCGCTTGTACTCTGCCGCCGATGCCACTCTCCGAATTTCGAAAATCATCTGCTCCAACTCGACGCGGTGACCATGCGCTTGCAGCCTGCAGAACTCACTGAGATGGCTGTTCAGCATCGCTAGCAGGGCGTCGCTCTTGCCATCCACGATTTCGGAGGGCGCCTCCTTTAGCATCTTGTTCATTTTGTAGAGCCTCAACAGGAGGTCATCCAGGCACGCCGCGTCCAGCGCCTCGGGAAAGCAGCCGCCCCGCGCCGCCAGCCACGGTTTGAACATTATCATGGATCTGTTCCGAGACTCCTGCGATGCCATGGGATGGGTACGGGGCCAAGCCAGGAAGCTGCTGGGTCAGCCGGTGTAGGCAACAAAGAGGGGCATGGCAGGTGAATGCGCCCAGGCTGGCTGGCGCTGTTTGGAACAGCGGAGCTGGTGCTACTCTCTACGTGCCAGTACCAGTTACGATGCCATGTGGATTGGCTCTGATCTTGGCAAATATACCAAATGGGGGGTATCAAGATGGGAATAGAGGGGGGGGGGGGGGGGGGGGGGGGGGGGGGGGGGGGACCCACCGTAAGCAGCGTTAGCGTGTGGACTGTGTCCCGCAGCGTGTGCATCATCCATGGCTCCAGCAGCCCAATCGATGACCACTGCATGCAGGCGTGCGCGGCCGTGCAGATGCAGCCCAGCGCGTGGCCGTAGCCCTGTACTGCCCAGACGTGCGCTGCACATATGGAGGCGGTGGCAGTTGCAAGAGGGGGATAAGGGAGTCAGCCGAAGCCAGAGATACGTAGTGCCCCTGGGCATCGGGCGCAGTCTGTAGCTGATACATGGCCTTTGCCCATGGCAGAAGCTTCCCGCAATCCAGATGATGCCGGTCTATCCATGGGCGAGCCATATACGGGTGCCCATACAGAAGAGTTGGTATCGGCATGCAGCGGTATTGAACCATTTAGGTATGTCGGATGAAAATGCGGCAACAATGACTGTTATTTGCGTACGCCGCCTGGCGCCCGACGGCGGCGTGCCCACCCGACTTGCAAGACGCAGACGGCGTGGCATATCTATTTTGCGGCACCCAGGCAGTGTCTGGTAGCCGTGTTGGCACCTCGCTTGAAGCGGCTTGTTTCGCGTCATCGTTGAATACCGTGGTGAAAAGTTCGTAGTATTTACTCGAACCAGACGAGTTGGCCCTATTCGGATTTGTAAAGTCGTCGTCGTATTTACCACCCACACGGCCAGCGAGCGCAGCGCAGCTTCTCAGAACCGCAGTACCGTAGCGAGGAGAGGCTGTTGCTTTGCGCCGCGGCACGCTGTGCGGCAGCGACTACCCTGTACCTGCTGGACGACGCCACACGACTTCGATTGAATAAGAACTACGGGTGCCCGTACGCGTACGCTGATAGGCTGAAAAGATGTGTAATCATGTAATCCTTATACATGTACGCGACATTCAGAGTCTTCATCGCTATTAACAAGTCGGCAGAATGCCGAGACGTCGGTGCGCCAGCAAGTACTGCAGTCGCTGTGCCCCAGACGATCGGGTCTCAGCGAGCTCGAACGTGGCTGAGCAGCGACAGTGTGGGCACCCCTTTCCCCGCCGCGCTGCTCATGGCTTGTGCCGGCCGGGTGACGCAGGAGCTCCCGCCGCCGCCGAGCGTCGCGACCTCAGCGCGAGCACGCCATGATACAATGATTCCGCAGGTTCGACGCGCTGAGGGGTGGCAACGAGTTGCCTTCCTGACCTGGCAGTACGAGTTAGAATTACCTGATTTAATATGGTATATAATTCATGTATCTACGTGATATCGCTGTCTTAGTCTCAAGGTTGTGCACCGCGGCAAGAGCGGGGTGTATGCATTCGTAGAGGAGCTGTATAGGATGTTTGTGGACATTCGGTGGGCGGGATCTCGTACGCATTAAGGAGCGAGTGACGGGCCCTTTCTGTCGAAAACTTTCAGCATGACGCGACGCCACTCGTTCTGTACGCAGCCCCTCGGGCGCCTTCCAGTCCCAGTTTCGTCTTCACCAGCCACTTCAAGCGTCGTCCGCCCAGGAAGCCAGCGCTTCCGTGGCTGGCCTCTCAGTCCAAGCCGCTATACCTTCCTGGTCTGTTTCCCATAGTAGGGCTCTGCCTCCGCCCTTTCGCGGCCCTGCGTCATATACCCCGCTGTATGCCCACCGGCCTGGAATATGTCTCAACGTGCCAGCCATCCAGCACTGGAGAGAGGGTAAAGCACTTCAGCCACGATGTCCCCTCGGACCACAGCTAGAGACCGCAACGGTATGGGCCTTGTTGGGACCGTCAGAACTGCTGTGCGTCGGGTGCAGCGCACCCTACAGGCCAGGACTAATTCCTTACTGTGGGTGAGTCTGACTGTCGCGGGCCGTGGCCGCGTTATTTTCATTCTATGCTTCCCGTACTAGGCGTCTCGTGGGTATATTACAGGTATGTTAGTAGGATTTTCTCGAATGACATCCCTCGGGCTACGTGGACGGATGTCAACGCGGATTGGGTTAATAGTATCAAATTACACCCAATGACCTAGCTGCAAAAGGCGATCAGGAAGCCACCCGAATAGGCAACAGAAAACGTCCACTGCTGCAATCGCGCACCATGGGGTAAAATACTTTTTCCGTCCCCGCGGACAGGACTGGCAGTGAAACCCTTGCAGCGTCTGCTAAGACGGCCGTTTATAGGCGGCAGCAATCCAGTGACGGAAGGCCCTGGGTAGGCGACGCTCCATGACAGTCATTAAGCAAATTGCCGAAGCATTTTTTGACTAATTAAAGGCTAGTGAATAAACTTCCAACACTGTTGGATCACCGTCTAAAACACTGCCATGAAAATACCCGGCACTGACCACGAAAGGTCCGCCTTACCCGTTTGGGCGTCGCCCATTCGAGTGATGCGAGTTGGGGCAAGCCCCAACCCGCGGAGCAAAAGCATTTCGGGAGTGCGATACATGTGCAACAAGAAGGCAATGTGAGGGAGGGCCCGAACGCCATAGCTGGAAAATTTTCCCATTCCCAGTATAATCCGGGGCGCTGTGAAGGTGGGGGGGGGGGGGGGGGGGGGACCCCGCCCAAAATTAAGGCAGTTGAGTCCTCGGGTACATACTGACGCAACTGACGCAATAACCAGACTACTAATAAAATCCCTGAACTCCGGAACTGATAACCCAAAATTATGACGGTGAAAACAAATATGGGGTATACATACACTGTAATCCGACTGTAATATATAATCCGGGTGTAGCTCCCGCCCGCGGATCCGAGCAAATTCGAGCAAATTCGAGCAAATTAGCCCCCACCCTACCTGCCCGCCGCCCTTCTAGGGCTAGTCGCTAGCGGCTATCTGCTGATGCCTCCTGCTCTATCTACACGGGTATGGATAGGGTATCGCAATTTGGCACATGTGTGCATCGCCACTATATAACATGTACCGCGCCAACAGCTGCCGTGGCTTGTGTCTGTCTTTTGTGAATTACAACATGCAGTAGTTAGTCACGTTAGCAACAAGTATTAGCGCCTACGGCATTGCCTGGGTCATCTCGCGTACCATTACGCGAGTTTGACCGCACGCGGGCGGTCCCGCTATATTGTTAGACAAACGGCAATACCACGGAACACTGCCCTGCATGTGGCGGAGAACATTCGTTCATTAAACATGTTATGTTGTTCACTTGTGAAAGTTGCCTTTTTTTTAACCATTTTGCACGAAATTCTCAAAACGCATGTTTTGGAGGCACAATTGCACAAAATCCCCTTGGTTGCACTCGATTTCTCTATTTACCCGCGCAAAACGTGCAAAATTGGGCATGCGCAGAGCGGATGCGAGGAAAAACCTAAGTCAGGACGCGCCCCACCCCATCAATTCATTGCGTTTGACGTCGTATGATCGTGGGGCAAGCGTGCGAGGGCAAATACTTTAAGTGTCTAATTGTTACAGTGCTCAAATCGCATTGTCTAATGGGGACGAGTAGCCAACACTCGCACCCCCCCTCCCGCCCCCCACAAAGGCCCCTAGAGATACGTACGTACAACACCACTGTCTATCATTATATTGTCAACATGTCCAAAACGCACTTCTTCTCGTCTGCATTGAAGCGGTGGTCGTTGAACCACCTGCGTTTGTTGTCGACATCGAGTTTGTGGACGTTGAGCGCGGCACGGAGTCTTGCAAGCTCGTAAGTGATTTCCATGTGCCTAATGCCGTCGA
>VCJN01002458.1:0-165849 GCA_006384855.1 Tetraselmis striata
AATGTCCGTCGTCCTCCTCCCTCCTCGCGTGATGCGTCTTCGTCAATGAAACGTTATTGTTATACGTTCGGTATTTGATCGTTTGATTTCACGGTGCAGGTACGAGTACGGCTTGTTTCTGAATGGACGCGCGTGTATTCTAGCCCAGGCACGCTTGATATTCGTCTGATACGCCAGAATAACGCGGTACCGCGGCGCGTTTTTACAAGTGATTATTGTGTATAAAGGATGTGTACCGGTATGGTGCAGGGTTGGGCTACACTTTCAAGTACTGCAGGCTGCAGTGCAGTATTGCAAGCTGCATGCAGACTGCAGTACTGCAGGCTGCAGGCAGACTGTAGTGCAGGCCGCAGTGCAAGCTGAAGTCAACATGTTGCAGTACTGCAAGCTGCAGGCAGGCTGCAGTGTAGGCTGCAGTAGTGCAGGCTGCAATGCAGACTGCAGGAGCACTGAAACTGTTGAGTTTAGGGAAGGGCGGGACAGAGAAGGGCATATATGTGGGGCACTTTGGGTAACTGCACTGCAGCCCTTTTCGGAAAGTAATGCAGGCTGCAGTGCAGTAGCTCATTAACTGCAGCTGCAGTTTTTGCATTCTGAAGCCCAACCCTGGTATGGTGTAGCCGCCTCATGTCACTCACATATACAGGCCCGCGTCCGCCGACCCGGGGCGCGGCGACCGTCGAGTCGTCGACGGACGGGCGACGGTCGAACGACAGCATCTGGAACCGGTCAGTAGTCAGCGGCCCGCTTTTACGCGGCTTGTAGATTTGATTTGTTTTAAAAATTGATACTGCCCGCAAAAAAATATACTAAATTAACAAATATACCGCTATAAAAGCAGACCTGAAAGTAGCCGCTAAACACTACAAGCCGGCTGAAAGCGGCCCGCATCCCGCACGAGGCTCAACCCAAGGGGGAGGGGCACCTCCACAAATCCCCGGCGCGAAGCGCCGCTTAGGGTTTAGGGTTCACAATACAGGAAAATTACTTTGCTTTGCGTGGCAGTGCTGATGATACCAAAAATGATATGAAAATCAGGATACGTGTCCGAAAGGACGCAGGCACAGCACAGATTTCGTTCACGACTCGTTACAGTACCGGATACTTATCGACGGAATGCCACTCGGGTCGACCCCCGGTGCATTTCAGGTTTGTCCGATGTTGTATTCAGTACTTCATGCATTTCATCGCACCGGGGACCAATTTCGGCCGCCACGCAACATAAAGGGATAAGGGAATAGCAGCGACCATATATGGAGATAAATATTAATAGCGGCTATCGGCCCAGGATTTACTCAGGGGAAGCGTCTTATTCGATGTCCAATCAAATCGTGACATATATCGACCGCAATTGATTAATATCATTAATAATCATGGTGTTGTGCACGAAATCATGGTATAAACACAGTTTTGGATCCGCATAAATCGTGAATTTTCTGATAATTGGAGCAATAATCATCAAGTGTCTGATATATCCGGCGTTTGTTACTTTATGCATCAAGTACCTCGTGCGGTCTCGCGTCGTCATCGTCAGCAGTTTGCGTGGCGCTGCCAGTGGCGGGAGGTGGCAAGTTGTGCTGTGCTGCGTAAGGATTATAAGTAGCGTGTACAGTACTGGCAGCGTTTTAGACAGTGATCCAAAAGCAGTGATGGAGATTCTATCAGTGGCCTTTTCTTAGTATTGCAGTATTAAAAGTAAACTTTTTGGTTACAGGGAGAGCGTCTTGCAGTATCCTTCGGCAAATTTGCTTGTTGACTGTAACTGGGCGTCGCCCGCCCAGGGCTTTCCGCAGCCCAGGGCTTTCTAGATGGATCGCGGCCAGTAAACGGCCATGATAGAGACGCTGCATTGCTGTAAGGGTTCTGCTGACGGCAATCCTGTCCCGGGGTAAAAAAAAAACAGAGGTGCACTGGTACACTAGGCCGCCGCCAGGCCGCGAGCTTGGTCGATATTATTCATATCGGTATCCCCAAAACGCGCTTGGTTGCCGACGTGCGCACCTGGTCATCAGCACAGCCCTCAAAGAGCTCGGCCGAGTGAACGCGGTGTCATTGGACCACAGCCGCTACACTTCTCTCGGTGCTGATCTTCCATATATTCAATTGAGAACAGCATAACCGAAAGCAAGGAAACCGTGTGAGCGGGACGGCTCCGATATTATCGTATCAGTACTTCTGGAGTCGCCACAAATAAGCACAGCACCGCCAGATGGCTGCATCAAGCAGAATGCGTGCCCGACACCGATCTGTCTTCTACTGTCTTCTGTTTTTCGTCATCTGCTTTTCCCCCGTCATCCGCCAGCGACATAGCCATGCCGCCAGTGATTCCAGTGGTGCCAGCAGCGAGATGGTAAGCGACACCCTGCGGACGTACGAGAAGACATCGGTATGACGCCGTCTTCAGACTTCCGAGGTCTGCCAAGGCCCAAGGCCAGTGTTCGTCAGTGAGTTCCGGGCTGCAATAATGGATGCGAACCTTCATATATTCGTTGTGCGGGGTCTACCTTTGCTGTCCTCGGAGCGATAGTCTGCCTGGCAGGCGCAGCGACGGCAAGCATGGCCGGAGCTCCCACATGTGGTCGACAGTTTTTCACATACTAAAGTAACAACCGTATATAATATACCCATTTATGTCACTTTTATAGTCGCTATATCATAGAATGAAGAGTTTCAACCGCACGTTTCGTCACGCTGACTACTATTCCGCGTGCGAAGTATGTTGTTCGCTGCTGTCGTTGCTGAGAAGCAACAGGTCCTCCGGCCGTTCGGCCAGTCAAACGGCAGGCCCAATTAGCAGCAAGCTAGGCCACCCTTTACCTCTGATTTAAGGGTACAGGTACCTTGTTCAAAGGTCTATAGCAGGAAAAACGAGCAGCATGTCGACATTTAATACATATTGACAAGCACGCACGAAACGCTGCGATGCCAGCAGCAGGCAGCCTCAAGCTGTCACATTACCAAATGGTGTGATTCAGCAACATGCCAGAAAGGGGGGAGGGGGGGGGGGGGGGGGGGGGGGGGGGGGGGGCGCAGGAGGCATAGACCGCAGCAATACATTCCAAGCACTGGTGTCACGTCGAATACTCAACTTATTGTACGTTGACACACGGTGGTAGTCACAACAGCGACTCCCCTAAGTCTTTTGCAGGCGGCAGCAGTGATGCCAACTGTTACAGACTTATTTAGGATTCGCATGTGCCTGTCACATGGGATGGGCAGAACTCGCCCTTTTTGCCACCCGGGCAGGAGTCGCACCGTAGCCAACAGCTGCTGCCCTTCCTGCGAAAGCACACGCCGGAAAATGCTCAGTAAATCTGCTCGTTAATCCCTCGATTCGGTTTGCAATAATCAGGGCTACGCTATGCACTGTCTATCAACAGTGCGCCCCTGCCCAGCGTACTTTCGACAGAAGCCCGTCTTTGGGACAGGGAAAGGGACATCCTCCTCGCAGTGCGCCACAGAGGGGCACCCCTCGCAGTCCTTGCTCAGGATACAAGGATGCTTGAAGAACAGGCGGCGTTGGTGCTTTTGCATCAGCTCCTTTATCAGCGGCAATTCGCCCCCATTATCGCGCGCAAATTGCTGCCTGCAAAATGAAGATGGGGGCAGCAAGCGCGGTGAGGGAGATGGACCTACTGCGGGTCCATACGGGCGAGTGGGGGGATGTGGCAGAGGGACATGTGGTGACCATGGAGAGGAGTTTGGGAGGTTGAGGTGGACGTACGCGTTTGGCTCCTCCTTGTTGAAGTAATCTGCACATCCCGGGGCAGTGCAAGGTGAGTACGGCAGGCAAACAATGCGGATGCAGACAGTGAGTTGGGGCTGCGACACAGAGCGAGGCGAACATGCATGCACGCCAACACGGAGTCTGCGCGTGGGGACGTACGATACTTGAAATTGCCTCTCCAGTTCCTGACAAATCCATAAACATCGATGCGGTCGCACATGTGAAGGGCCAGCTTCATCCCGAAGAAGCCATTGGTGGGTTGCTGTACGCGGTGCCACTCGATCATCTGCTCGTAGAATGACGTATCAAAGGGGTACGTCGGCATGCCGCGGTTCTTCTTCATCATCGAGACAAACTTGTTCATCATGTCGGGCATCGTCACGTGCTGCAGGACCGTCTCCTTGGGAGTCTCGCGGTACCCAAAGTGCAGCCGGTTGACAAAGCGGATTGTGGTCTTTTCGCCCGCGTGCCTCTCGAAGCCTTTGGTGGGGGCAATGTTGAAGCGTATGACGCAATCGTGTGCGTCGATTTCCGGACCGTATTCCTGCAAGCGTAAAAGAGCGGCAAGGATATGTCAGCCTGAAGTTGAGGGAAAGTCGTCAGTGCGGATGGACTTGCTGCTGGCGTGCATGCGTCACTACGCTCAGAACGGAGTTCAGGGAGGATCTCCTTGAGGAAGCAGCCCGGTAACCAACCAGGGAAAGCACCGGAGGAGGGACATGCCTGAGTCAGCAGGATTCCCGCACTGCCCACCACGGCGCATGTCTTGTAGTGGTGCGATCCCACCACATCTGTCGCTGGCAGCACGCTGAGAAGCTCGGAACTGACCTTGCCGAGCGTACGCCACTCCCCAGTCGGGATAATCTTCCAGGGTGTCCTGATGGCATTTCCAGTCTGGTGCGGGGGTCCATGGCAGTGTTAGCGAGGAAGAGTACCGCCCGGCAGCGGCAGCTCTTAGCGCAACAATCAGCTGTTGCGCCCTGAAGGGCAAGGCCTCACCGGGGGCAGAGACTGCTTGCTCATAGCCACGTGGCCATTGAACTTCGTGTAGACCTTCTTGTCGCGGTACAGCCGCTTCACGATGCGGGCGATCCGGTCCGCATGGGACAGTCTGCCGCGCCGGGGCCTGGACTTGGGGCTGTCGCCGGCCTTGTCTTGCTTGGGCTCCGCTGGCTTGATGGCGGCGGGAGCCACACGCGCAGATCTTACGGATGCGGGATCCTGGCCTTCTGAGCCCTGGAAATGACCGGCAATTGGAGCATCAAGCTGTCACTGTGGCAGTAAACTGAGGAGGGCACGTGCCACGAGAAACGGGTATCCCTGTTGTGGCTGGGTGCATGCAGGGGTGCCGGCGCGGTGATAATACTACTGCAGATAAGTACTACATCTACTCTTAATGTAGATGTAGATGTACCTGCCAGAGGACCAAATATAAGGACCGCCTTCTAAGTAAAACTATTGCACATCAATAACAAATGCTCCTAGAAATAGCATGCAACGCCGAGGTCAGGCTTACATTTTGGCTCATGATAGGTGCCGCTGCACCTGTACTCGTCTAGCCAGCAAGGGAAGAAGTGCGCGAAGGCCCGGGGGGGAAGAGGGGGGGGGGGGGGGGGGGGGGGGGACCGTGTTTTTCTGCTTGGTGACAATCGTTCGTGGCCATTGCTGCCTTAGCAGCGGCACACCCAGCGAAATCTCCGCCATCGCATCCGCCTTGTCACCCGTGCGGCGTTCCGCCACCGAGGCACTGCCCTCAGCTGCTGCGCGTGCTGAGGCAGCTGCTGCTACGGATGCCGCTGCGCTGGCCTGCAGTGGCTTCACAGCATGGAAGGCATTCACCCCGTCGTGAAGCTCCGCTGCATACGCCACAGCGTCCGACCCGATGCCCTCGCGCGGGCCACCCAGCTCGCCCCGCTCCTCAAGCCAATCACGATCCGGCAGCTCCTGGGCACCGGAAGACAGAGCTGCGCCCGCTGCGCGGCTGCTGGCGGCCCCATCCTCCAGCGTATCCTGCGCAGTGCGAGAGTCTCCTCCCAGCGGAATCTCGGAATCGCCATCCTGCCAGCCCCCAGGGCTGATGGCGTCCTCTGCCTCCTGCATGCGGGACGGCAGCCCCCAGGCATCAGCTCTCCGCACACAACTGGCAGGCTTTCCCCCGTTTGCCGACTTGACCAAGGGGAAAGGACATGCGCACAGGTAGCAGGCAGCAATCGCGCCGCCGCCCACCTGCAAGGCCTTCTCATCCATGCCCACGTCCAGGTCTAGCTCCGTCTGCCCCTCCTCCAGCCCATTCTGAGGGCGGCAGGTAGGGCGGCGCCAACATCACGCTCAGCATGACTTTCGCGGGGACGGGGGGGGCGGGGGGCAGGTGCAGGAAAGTGGCGCCGGCCAGCCTACCTTGAAGGACGGGTCGTTCATCAGCGTATTGTACGCAGATGTCAGGTGCTGCATGAGAGGATCTAGCGCGCAACAGGCACGACCAGGGGCGTCAGATCAGCAACCCAATGGCAGCATTCCTCCCTCAGTACGAGCCACCTGTTGCGGGATGCACCTGGGGGCGGCCATGCACCTCACCTGCCTCGGCAACCCGGTGACTAAAGTAGTCCTCATGGATGGTGTCTGTATGGTGCCAGCTGTGGCCAACCTGCGCCCAGCGCAAACAGAGCAGTGCGGCAAAATAAGACCCCCCCCCCCCCCCCCCCCCCCGCCAGATGTTCCAGTCAGAGCGACAGCCGCCAGAGAGATGCCAGTAGTGATGGGCACACAAGGCCGCTCACCGCATCCGACAGGAACTGCAGGCCGTGCCAGTGCTTCTTCCGGTGCTCCGGCAGTAGGTCACCTGGCGTCGCAGCACGCTGCGGGTCAATGCATCCCGCATTGATGCAAGCTCGGCCCTGCTGCCCACATGCTTCGTCCCCACAGGGTGCGGCAGGTGCCCCGACATGGCGCCCATACGGAAACCACCGGACGTGCCTCGCTCGCGCAGTGCCTCACTGCACTGGCCGGCATCATCCATGCATAACGCGGGACGCGGGCCCCGCAACGGGGCAAGGGGACAAGGGACTTGCAAAAGGGGAGAGGCGGGAACAAGGGGGATGGAGGGGCGGGGGGGGGGGGGGGGGGGGGGCTAACCCTGGCTGACCCGGAAGATGTAAGACATCGCCTGCAGGCCGGCCTGTTACGCAGGCACAGACGGCATGCGCGGGTGTCGAGCAGGAAGGCAGGACAGGATGCCAGTACGCATACATTCAATAAGAGACAAGTAGGGAGGAGGGAAGGGATACGGAGGGGGGGTCCCACGAGCAGAGTGATGAATACAGTGGCTGCCATGTACGCGCTGCCACGATGGCTGCTGGAAGCTGCATGCTGCTGCTGCCCTGCCTGTCTCTGAGGGTCTATGCTACCCTCCGCCTTCGCCATCTAGTCGCTCTTGGATGCCTCCGGGATGGGCGGTCGCGCAGCCTCCTGATGCGCGGCTCGCCACCTCGCTGGCCGCGCGCCCCGCCGACTGAGCAGTCCGCGCAGACCGCCGCGAGCCGAAATACACCCGAGTATCCCTGTGTTATCAGGTTAAGCTGGTCGGGTGCCCTCAATGTATTGGGCGCGCTGACTGTCATAGATAGAGCGCGAAGTGGTGGAGGTGCAGCGGCCTGCCAGGTTTGGTGGTTGGCACGTTGGCACAGCGCAAGAAGTCGTCGGCCAGTTCGACATCACATATGAACTGCTGCTGCTTATGCGCCCGCCCGCCCGAGTCAACATTAAGGCACTGATACCAGTACTGTACTACCTGTATACTGGTAGTTTTTCCCCCGCCCCCGGCCAGCACTGGTGTGAATTATAAAAAGCAGGCCAGTATGAAATCCACCACTATACTCATATGGACTGTACTACTGTACTTTGCGTGCATTCTCCGGACGCTCTCCCTGTAACCAAAAAGTTTACTGTACCACTGGTAGAATTATCAAATTCACCGCTGCTAAAAGCAGCCGCGCTAGGAGATTTTCCCTGGCCTGGCTAGGAGATTTCCCTAAACCCTTATAACTCTAACCCTAAAGCCCTACACCCGTAAGCCTACAGTGCTCGGAGAGGTACCACAGATATGCTTACTATCTTGGTCAATATCAGAGTTTGGGTACCCTACGACATTGTTAAGGATGCAGTAGCACGCAAAACCCGAGAAGCCGGACTGTAGTTCGTGTCGGTTCGGTTCGGATTTCGGAGTGCCGCGCAGCCGAGCGGTCGTCCGGCGCTGTACTTGCGCCCCTAGTTACCATCTCTTCACTGTGGCCAGTAGTGTACTCTACGCTTTCGCGCTCCACCCAGCCCTGCAGCTGGGCTCGCGCGAAATTTCGTCACCACCATCGATGAGATGCAGCCGCGCCGCTCGATCGACGAGTAAATTTGTCAGCTTACGGAGTCTCGGTGCAACAACGCTACTTGAGACACCCCTCCAACATACCCCTTCACATGCATAGCTCGTGACACAACTGGGGTCACGTCCGAGGCTGTATGGGATATGGAAAACGCTAGGAGTCTTATCGCGGAATCGTTTGACGCAGGGCAAAACGCACGCGTAGTTTGTTCGAAACGCACGGAGTCACGTCTTGGCGACGCGTCGACGCTGTTGTTGGCCGCGCGACCATTGACCGCACACATGTCCACGAGACGACCTCCCGGCACCCAGTTTGCTATTCCCGCCGGTTTATACGATGAAACGCCGGAGGGCGGTGGCATTGCGAGGCACGAGGCCATGCAGCGCAGCGCTGGCTCCGCTGACGAAGTACGGAGTACGGAGTACTACTTTGTCGGCACCGACCGACCGGACCCCGCTGGTCACAGAACCGGCGCTGGGGGGGGGGGGGGGGGGGGCTGCGCACGGGCGCACCACTACGAGTCTTCGCGTGGCCGACACCACCGGCCCCACGAACTTTGGAGGATCCCCGGCCTCGAGGTACCCCCCAAGGTCCTCGAGTCCCCAACATTATGGCGATGCAACGACAACGCTCCTCGCCGACTCAGCGCCCGTCACCGCAGCAGCACTCCGGCGATGCGTCACTATGATGGCATGGCGCGAGGTCGCGTGACGCCTCCATCTCAGCCGCCGCCCACGCGCGCGGCGTCGGGATCCCGGTGCAATATATATAATCGAGTGCTACCGTTTGCTGCTCCTGCCGTCCGCGTACTTCAAGATACTACGGGTAGCAGTCGCTTCGCTAGATCGCGGAGCCTCCGTGGGCTGTCCCGTGGGCTCGACCCGTTGGCACAACCTGATGACCGTCCGGAAGTAAATGCATATATCGGTCAATACTAGGGTTTGGGTACCCTGCGACATTGTTAATAAAGCTACAATACGAAACCCAGCAGGTACCCGTAGCACGAAATCGAGAAGCACGATCGTTTGTGTCGGTTCGGCTAGGCGGAGTGTTGCGCAGCCGGCCGGTCCGCTTGCCCCTAGGTAGCATCCCTTCACTCTAGCCAGTGCAATTTCTCCTTTCGCGCTCCACCCAGCCTTGCGGTTGGGCTCGCGCCACCCACCCACCATCCCTTTTTGGGAGATCACGCGTTGAACGGCCATAGTCACCTATCGCGTGCTGAGGGTTTCTGGGGCGTTAAATAAGCAAAAACTGCAGTAAGCAAGCTACTGCTTTGGCAAAACTTGACCGTCCACAGGTATATCCTACATGTATATCCCTCCACATATGTATGGGGTTTGCGAATTTGATCCACATGCCCATGCACGGCTACACTAAGACCGTGCGCGCGTGCATGTAGGTTACTCAGGGTCGTACGGCTGGGGGGAAATGCCGCGATAGCGCGATACACCCCATATTGCCACGCTGTAGCCGTTGCCGTCAACACTTTCATTCATGCAACACTTTGGCTTTATTTGGCGCTAACGCTTCGAATTAACAAATTGCGCCACTCGTGTGCCTAAATAGGTATGGGACACCACTGCTCCCATACTCATACCACATCACCCTTGGTATGATCACTGTCCACCATACACGTAGAGCATTGAAATTAGGTCATTCACGCCCTGGACCAAGCCCTACGTGTCGATGCATATGGTTTATGGGCAAAATCTTGGGCAAATGCGGGTGTGATCGTTGTACGCGCAGGCGGGAGAGGGTTCTCGCGGCCTCCTTCCCGTAGGCCAAAGCTTTTCTATAGTAGTACATGGCCACATGCTCATAGCGCGCCATGCATGGTGAGCCCAATTGGGCGGCAATGGCGTGCATCTTAATGCGTTGATGCTGGTGGAAACAATGTTGTGAAAGGGGGATCCGGCATGGCGGCAGCGGGCATCGCTCAAGGGGGACATGTGCCAAGTATGAGTTGTCCGTGCACAAGTACACACAACACACTGTCCCGCGACCGTGTATCAGATTTTGAAATCCACTTGGCGTAAAGTTCCACGTCAACGTGTTGACCACACGCTGACATAGATGTCGGATTTCGACATATTATTTCTAAAAAATTAAAATCAAATAAAATTCCGCTGCCACTGCGGAATTTGTAGCCCTGCTCGCGTAGTATTTCGTGGTATTTATATGCAAATTTTCCGACGTTACCTCGCGACGCACTGAGTCATACCGCGAGTTTAAGAGCTGCACCACAAGGCAGCACTGCAGTGGCGATAGTATCACGCCAAACCGTGCACGGCCATGGCGGTATGGCCTCGCCACCCCAATCAAAAATACCCTGGCCTCTTTGCTGACATGTTTCCTCGCCCACCCATGGCCATCCCACCATGCAATGGTCTATGCATGCGCAGCGGGACGTGCGGGGCACCAAACCCCGTTGTTGTGAGGGTACTGGAAACGCAGAGTGTGGCGCAAGTGCCGCTCATGGATGACACTTGTTAGGGCCAAAGGGCTTGCTTGCACCCTATGGTGATAAAGGCTGAGCATAAAGGTGCAACATTCCAGGATTTCAGGTGACAAACCCTAGATTCAGCTGCCCTCTATTTGTAAGCTCGGATTCGGCGAGAAAGGGGCCTGGGACTTGTGTGGAGGGGTATATGATCAATATAAACTCGTCAGCAGCATATATACACCTGTCCACGTATGTAAGTCTTTGCACATAGAAATTCGCGCGTATCCTCGCCTCGGTGCCAAAGCCATGGGGCCACGGGGCCATGGAGCGCCTTGTAATCCAGTGCATGCAAGCCTCCGACCCCAAGGAGGCAGCCGTTTCTCCTGGTTATCGCACTTTTAGAGTTGTTCTCCGGCAATTGCATCGCTTGGCACATGGCTAACACCACAGAAAAAATGGGCGATGAATACTAGGGCGGGGCAACTTGTTGGCGGCGTAGCTACCATCCTTCGCATATGCCCGCGCGCTGCCGGTGGTGGGTGGACGTATGCATGCGCTCTAAGACGAATGAGATTGAGCCCAATCCATGCACGCTACCGATGCAATGCGTGGCATTTCCATGAGAGTGTGCCAGAAATCCCGTCGTCGTGATGGGGCCAATCATCCCACAAATTCCAAGGTGCAAAACAAGCGCCGTTGACCGCGCCTCCCTGGGTGAATGTAGCACACATAAAGTGCATTCGATTCCATAGGTGCATGCTTATACCGCCCGCACCGTAGGCTAAGCGCGGGCTGGCCTTCTCGACAACAATGTCGCCAGTGCTGCACAGGTATGCGCGCATGTTGTGACACATGTCACCCATCATCCAAAGGGAAAAGCCAAAATGATGACGGGGTCCGCGTGACGTGGAGACCTATCCAAGGGGTCCTCGCACCTGGGAGCTTGCGTGGAAGGGCACATTACATGCCCCCATCATGCGCCCCCACCCACAGTGAGTGGGCTGGCTGGGATGCCAGAACAGGGGGTAACTTTGACGGGCCATAACATTTCGGCATTTTATCAGATCGGGCTGAAAATTAGTGCGTTAGAAAGCGCAGGTCACAGGCTTCCATCGCACTAATTTTCAGCCCAATCTCTGATAAAACGCCGAAATGTTATGAATGGAAACGTGATTGCAATAGTACTGCTTCTTGCAGGGCGAACAGCCAGTTTGCGAATGTCGCATGTAGTCCGCTAACTGACCATAGACTCCAAACCATGCGCCGCACGGCATGGGGTAGGTGGCTCACACATGTATCTCGGCGACCATGGCAGAAAAACACGGTTCTTTATATCCAAATGCCGGCGTGCCGTGCACTCAAACCGTTCACAGCCCGGCCTTGCAGCACTTACTTGTTACACTAGAAGTGCCGCATTACAGGCGACGCGCGCGCCACGCGCGACGTCGCATTGGCCCTAGCACACCATGTGCACGCTCTTTCATGGTTATCCTTGCAATGGCTCCAACGGCGTAGACTATGCGTGGGTTTACTGACTAGAAGCGACCAAACCCAAATCATACCCAAAAAATATGCAGAGACTTTTGTGGGCTGCTGTAACATCCGGTCACATAGTCACTCCGCCTTTGAAATAAGTTTATTACAAGGCTTTATTTCGGAATTGCACTATAAAGCTCTAAGCTCTACTTGTGCACTGCCTTTCACGGCCAGCAGCAATCCAGCATACCCTGCGGGCTTATGCTGGCCGCGACGCGTCATCATCGCGAGCGATACAGCAGGTAGCGACTATCGGCCGCGAGCGTCGTCGTGTCGCCGCCGCCGCGCTCGTCCGCCCCCGCGTACCCCGTAGTGTCGCCGAGGCGTCCATGCGCGTCGATCGTGATGCTGATGCACACCAAAAAGGTAAATGATGAACAGCAGCGTCGGTACCGTACACCACCACGCCTGGCAGGGGAGCTTCCCGTCGGTGACGAGGCATATAGAGCGCTACCCGCCTACCCCTTACGCCCTTCGCCGTCTTTGCCCCTTGCGCAAGCTGTTCCTCAATAGCGCCAGACACTGGCTTGCGTCGGACCACTGTCAAGGCGGGGTAGATACAGTGCACGGCCGTCTCGTCAAGCCCCGCCAGCCCCTCCCCCCCCCCCCCCCCCCCCCCCCCCCGAATCCCACCTCCCACCTCCCCCTTTTTTTGTCGTGCAGCTCGGCGTACTCACTATTGTTGGCGGGGCCGGGCGGGGAAACATCCCGGCGAGCCCACGAACTGCCCGCGTCGTTCGGAAGGCACTTGCCTGGGCAGCGCGGCGCGGCGGCGAGTGTGGCGATGCTGCGTGTGGGGCTGCGCAGGGCGCTGGCCGCTCTGGTCCCTCCGCCTGGCGTGCAGCTCCTGGGCGCTGCGGCTGGAGCTGAGTGCCGCGCGCTGGCCGAGGTTGGTGCTGTGGGCCCGAGGCTCTTCTTTGCCCCCCAGGCGAGCAGTGCGTCGACGGAGGGGTCAGCTGGGGGATCTGGCTTGGCCGCTGGCTTTGGGCGGCCGGTGCTAGAGGTGGAGGGGGCAAAGGAGGAGGAGGAGGAGGAGGGAGGGGGCGGCAAGGCGCCGCGCTTGCGGCGGAGGCAGACGGCGCTGCCGCTGGAGGAGGAGGAGGATCTTAGCACGCTGCTGGTGGAACACGTGCAGCTGCTGCATGAGGTGAAGGCGGAGCAGGAGAAGAAGAAGATGGAGGCGCGGGCACTGGCGGCAGAGGGGGGGCCGGATTCGGCGGGCGAGGGGGCCGCGGCAGATGAGGCGGTGGGCACCACGTGGCGGGAGGCAATGGACCAGTTCTGGTGGGGGCGCGGCGTACGAGACGACCATGCCCTTGCAGCGCTCGTCAGGCTGGGCTACAAGCACGCGGAGCTGCGTGACCCGGAGTCCGTGGACGCCAGGCTCGCCAGGCTGCAGGTGCGACGGTGTGGAATGTTTGTATATAGGTGTGGCGTGTGTGGCAGCCACTGTGCAAGCTACAACATAGACAAAGCACCTTGCGCCCATACAGGCTCACTCTCTCTCTCTCCCTCTCTCTCTCTCTCACACACACACACATACACATTGCGTGTATACTATGATATACTGTGTGTGTGTGTGTGTGTGTGTGTGTTATCATATCACATGAGTGTATTTTTATTGATAGGAAGCGCAATGGAGTATGCATTTGCAAACACAAGCATAAGTGTGCAGCAGTATCTTGTATATCAAGCAGAGACCAGGGTGTTGCCTTGCTGCTGAGGTAGGCGCTCCCACTGTGTGGCCTACGGCCCTGCCAGGAGGTGCTCCCGCCGGGGGTAGCGGCCGCCGACGTGGTGGCCGCCACGCCGCACGCGGTGTTGGTGGAGCCGCCTGTGCTGGAGCGCCGCCTGCAGTGGCTGGCGCAGCTGCTGCCGGGGCAGGACCTCGCCGGCATGCTGGCGGCGGCGCCACGCATCGCCACGACGCACACGGAGAAGATCAAGGTGCGGCGGCTGGCGGCTGGCGAAAGGGGAGGAAGGGCAGGGAGGGGCCTGGGGTGGGCCGGTTTTAGGGGTTTTAGGGTCCTAAACTATGGGGCCTGCTGATCTTGTATTAGTACTTAGACCTCATCATGCACTGCAATGCCGGGAGAAGTCGCTATACTACTTTCCTACCAATGTAGATGAATTACTTATGATTCCGGGGACAGTCATAGTCATGAGCACAACTGAAAAGGGTCAATAACCTGACGAGCAACAATCCATGAATCCCCCATGAAGTGCCGTACGTTATACATGGTCTTCTGGTTTCGGAGCAGCCCGACATCCAGTACACTGGACCACAAATTACACCAGCACGCGGGATACCGGGCAGCTGGAGGGCTGCCCTCCGAAGGGGGCGGCCTGGAGGAGGTGGGGCGCCAGCTGTAGGGTCTTGCTGAGGCACTGTTAGACAATGCTCCGCACCCGCTGCAACGCCAACGCAATTCGGCGGTGATTCGGCTCCAACCAATATCGAATCAAGCTCGATCAAAACAATCATACTATTATACAGGCAAGCCCAGCTTACCGATTGAAATTTTCAGTACGATGACATGGCGGTGCGACCCGTCGATCACTCAGCACTGTTTGTAAAAGCATGACACATCCCAGTGGGGGGCGGGGCATGCCAGTCTTATTCAGTTGAATGTTGGGCAGCATGGAGGGGTCGCTGCTAACGGAACGGCATGCCCTCAGAAGGGAAATAGCCCTGACCCAGCACGTCAAACCAACATACTTCGTGCATGCTTTTATTTGCCCCCTCTCCCCCCCGACCTGCCTTTCCTCTAAGTGACACCCAAGGCATCATCCTGCCTGCGACCGTAAACCCAACAAACCCTGAGCCCTTCCTCAGCCTAAGCACCTAACATCTAACATCAGAGCACTCATGCATACTCGACAAGATTAGGGACCGGGTGACGCCCCTAAGCTGCCCAAAACGAGACCCTGGGGCGTGGAGTGTCCCTGTCCGGCAACTTGCCTGCCGTGCAATCTCCGCTGGAGTGTTATACCAGTCGCAGCTGGCGCGCTGAGCGATGCCGGCAACCCCTTCCCCCCCCCCCCCCCCCCCCCACACATCGCAGAGGAACATCCAGGACCTGGGGGACCTGCTGCAGCAGGTGGACACCTTTGAGCTGCTGTGCCGAGAACCGGGCCTGCTCACCGCCGACATCACCGGCAGGGTGCTCAACACAGTGGAGGTACGGCATGCCGCGGCTCGGCGCTGGCCGGTGATGATGGCGCGGCCACATTCTTTCAGTGGCGGCCATGCCGAACCCGTCTGTCAAGTGATTGCTTGGAAATCAAACTTGGGGAGGGTTTCAGTAGATACCACGATCGCAAGTCATTTTCCATGCCATACAAGTACTTGCGAAACCCGCCCTATCGCATGTACAGTCAATCGGATTGTTATGCGTTTCAACTTCAAAAGAGCATTTGATTATGAGGGCACATGTGTATATGTATATGTATATGTATATGTATATATATATTATATGTATTAGTCGCCCCTCGCCCTGCCCGAACCCCCGCTGCGCTTGAAGTCCCTGGCTGATGATGGGCCGCGTGTGCGGCCGCGCAGAGCCTGGAAGACATGCTGGCAGGCCACCACTGCGACCACATCCCCACCATCCTGGCACAGCCGCCGCTGCTGCTGATGTCCCCGGCGTGCCTGGCCAAGCGCTGGGCGCAGCTGCAGTGCGCCGCCGACGCTCGCGACCCCTGGCGCCGCGAGCTGGACTGGGCGGTGCGCGAGCCCACGATGGTGGCCTTCTTCCTCAGCCGCCCGGAGGACGTCATGGAGCGCCTCGAGTTTCTGCTGGAGAAGGAGCTCGGTGAGGCTGCTGTTTCCGCCTCTGCCTCCCCCGGCGCACCTTTGTGGTCCGCATGTACTTCGAAAATCGGGTGGCTCGTGCCTTGGTGTTCTTGGGTTCCTATAAGAGAATCTTCTCATGTGATCATTGACACCTGGTAGCCATGACGGGACCTGGCTCGCTCTCACCCATTTGTGCTCTTCACAGTGCGTCCTCGAATACCTCTTACATAACTACCGAGCACTGTGTTCACATTTCGGTTTTAGGGTTTCATGTGAAAACCTGGATCCATGATAACCGCAACATGAAACCCTGAGTATCAGTCATCTACCCATTTATAACAACGGGCGCTACTTCATGCATTGAATTTATGGTTCATACGATACGTCAGTAGATGAAATGATATGTGTCTGCTCTGTGCAACGGCGAGTGTGGTGTAATGATGTATACTAACGCGTAGGTGGCAATCCTTTCCTTCCAGGCCGTGACAGCGCGCCGTAGTTTTTTGCCACCTTTCTCGCGCATTTTCATGTCACCGGTACAGCACGTATCAAAAACACGCACGGGATAGTATCAAAACGCGTGAGGGGTACCGTGTATTAGCCAGGATTTTATGACCAGTAGTCGCTAATTCGTTATTATATCATTGTCTAATGACGTGTCTATGGATGACCTAATGTATTAAATATACGTGAGGTAATCCCTAATCAATGGACAATACCAATTCAAACAATGTACTTGCTGCTTTCCGGAATCAATCCGCAATACGACTTGGATGTATCTGTCAGCTTTGTTTCAAGTAATCCAAACTATCCACACATAATATATGCATTTTATATTCTATCATATTCTGTTTATAGCCAAATAGCCAAACTTTCATCGTAACAGACTGTTTAGCTGTGAAGGGCGTAATGAAGCATAATCGAGGCATTATTGAATGAGCAAACAACGCCATACAGTCCCCCCCCCCCCCCCCCCCTCTCGGCTCCTGCTGCCTGCCTGCTTGACCCGCCCAGCGCCGCCCTGCCCGCGATGCGAGGCCACGTGGCTGACAGCGGCTCGCCGGCATGTTGCCCCGCAGGCCAACACCTCCCGCTGGCGCTGGTGCTGTCGCTGCCCACGGCGGAGTTCAGCGACCGCTGCGCGTCGTACCAGGCGTGGTGCTTCGAGCGTGAGCACCTCGCCGCCGGCCGCAGGCTCAGCGCCAACGAGCACCGCAAGCCGGCGCACATGTGGCGCGTCCCTGCCCGTGGGGGCGGCCGGCCGGAAGCGGACCCCGCCGCCCGCCCCGACCAGGCGTAGATAGGCTAGGCTTTCAAACACTCTCACGAGCCGCCCTGCCCAGCCGCCCGCGGGCTCTCCGTGCAACTCGGCTCGCTAGATCAGCGCGAGTGGTGTAATAATGTGGTCATTGTCCGTCACCGCACAGTGGCCACTTTCACTTCAACGCCTGCTCGCTAGTAACCTCGGTGTTTGCAGTTGTTTTCCTCATCGTGGTCATTGGTTGTCTCCAAGCTGCCAGAGCCACAAAATAGCCACACCGGGATCAATTCACTGCAGCACTCTGAAACATATGACACGTGTGATCCGGAACTTCCCCCATATTGTCTAGTTTGGCTGACTGTGGAGTTGATCATTGGTTGCTGAAGCGAGCAGTCAGCCAAAATGTGACGTATTACTTGTCCGAAGCGCCTGGTGCAGCCGCCCGCGTCTGCGATTGATGGCACGCCACTGGAAATGATGATAACGACATTGTAACCAGCTCGCGCGACCGAACAAACGCGATGGGTAGTAGCGCACCAGAGATGGAACCGATACCCAATACAGCTCCACGTCATAGTCCTACTGGTTTGACGAGACAAGCCGGATTATCAGTCGCCGGTCCATTTCCCCTCGGTTGGGTATGTCATGCAGAGGAAGTACATGCGGACCAGGGCAGCTGCAGCGTGCGGCCCTCTCCTGTGCTGATTCGCACATGGGTCTCAGCCACCGATGGGGCGCTATGTCTGGCCTTGTGTGGGCGGGGCTTGTGGCTGGGTGGTGAGTGCGCTTGGTGGGTGGGCGACAAATAACTCTTCGCATAGTGCGTCATTATGCGGTGCGGTCGTGGATTGTGCGTTGTTCGGTTGTCGATTTCGGCAGCCGCTGGTCGGCGTTCAGAGGCTAAGACTGAAGAGCCTTTTGCCATCTACGTGCCGGGCCAACTGGCGAGACGGCGTGAGGAGGAGGAAGACCGCGAGCGCCTTACGGCGCAACGGAAGGATAAGGCGGCGGCGGAGACTTCGTCGTGTTGCCACCACGGCAAGTGGGAGGCAGCCACCGACCATCAGCGCAGAGCTGTGGAGGCGAACATCAAGGAGCAAACACTGGGGCTGCCCTAGGGGTATGAGACCCGATGGTGCTGGGAGCAGTAGGCGGCTTTCGTCATTTTTGCCCACGGGAGCTTAGGCGAATGGCCAGCCAGGGACGGCCCGGCTCGACCCCCTCACATATGAGTCGCACACCAAGAATACATGCAGTGCGAGAACCATCGTGGACAGCGGAAGCAGCCACATACCCACATGAATGCGTCACTAGTGGAGATACACACGACAGAAGCCGCGGTGAAGGGTGCTGGCGGATTGGTGGACGTCGACATGGTGATGGTGCTTGCCGACGCTCATGCAAGCGACAACGTCGATTGAGGTCCAGTCTTCACCTCGTCACTAATGGTATGGAAGCTCATCAACACGCCCCGCTCGTGTACGAGAACGGAGGCAACGCACTGGCCGGCTGCTTGGTGGACCCACAAACACGGCCCTCGGGCTGCAACTTGACCCGGCCATGAGGATCTGCATCTTCTGTGCGCCCAATCGACCAGCCAACTGAGTGCCGCGGCTGAGCCAGACTGCGCGGGAGCGGCGGGTCTACGAGCAGAAACATGTGGTGCGGGTGGAGAGAGCGAGCTATTGCCATGAGGTGGAGCTCGGCGACGACGAGATGGAGGAGTTGGGGAGGGGCGACGGCGTGTCACACGGCCATGCTGCCCATGAGCCCTCAAGACGCGAGGCGCAAGTGCCCAAGACCCGGGAGCCGGCAGACCTACTGCCCTTGCGGGAGGTGCTGAGCATGCAGCGCCACGGGCTGGCGAGGCTGAGCACTCGGTAGGAAGGCATCAGCATGTGCGAGCCATGTTGCGGAGGATACGTAGTTGTGCTGAATGCTATGCTGGCCAAAGGCCAGAAGGTGGCCAGATATCGGCATTCGTACACCGACCTGGCAGCCCGCAAGGCCGCTTTCTGACGTGTTCAAGAAGCTTGGTAGGTGATACTCGGATATACTACCACCTAGCACGACCAAGGGGCGGGACTCTGCCCCACACGACATCACGGCGATCACGGCGGATGTCAAATGAAATGCATATCCCACACACGCAGTGGGATGCGGCCATGCCTAGGAATGAGCAGAGCCAACCGCAGCGGATTGCGCGACCTGAGTTACGTTTGGTTTGTTTTCATGTGCCCGAGTTCATTGAGATGCTCAAGGAAAAGCAGCCCAACGGCGTTGGGTGGCTGCTGGAGAACATGGACACGAGTGGCGACGAGAGATCCTAATTTAAGGAGTCTGAGAATTGCATCAAGTAGATCATCAGGAGCGACCTGGTGATCGTTGAGGCGGGTTGCGGAGCATATCGTCGCGATGAGTTCGTTGAGCAGGTGGCTATCAAGTGGCAGCCACTGGCTAGGCTGACTGGCAACGCGCCGTGGGGGTGGAGGCCGGGGCAGCAGCATGCCTTTGAGCAGCTCCAGGCAGACACGGTTTCAGCCTTCATGATGAGAAATCCAGGTTGGAGCCAGCCCGTCATTCTGCACACAGTTTTTTGTGGAGCATGATTAAGTGCGGTGTTGTCGCAGGAGGACGATGATGGACGGGAGTATGTGGTGGAGTTCGCGAGCTGCACCTACCAAGGTTCGGAGGCAAGATACGCCTGCTACCAATAGGGTAAGTGTCTTGCCATGTTATATGGCACGGACACGCTCAAATACTACCTGTTTGGCAGGTAGTTTGTGGCAGTGACGGATCATCGGCCGTTGGGTTGGCTGATGAGCACCGCTCAGCTACGCGGCGCGTTGGCGAGGTGGGCGGTGCGGCTCAGCGAGTACGACTTCGTGGTGCGTGCGCTGCCGGGAGGGCGTCAACCACGTCGACGGCTCGACGCATACTGTCAAAGCCTGGGGGCCGTAGAGGGTGACCCGACGGAGCGAGATGGGAGCGATGAATTTTCACCGGAGGGCACCGTACTACGACATGCGGCAATCTGAGCGCAGCCGGCGACCGGAGTTGATAACGTGGGCGCGACTGGGCGCGCTGGACGCCGCCCAGTAGCTCGCGGCAAGTGGCGACTTGGTGACCGTTCCCAGCGAGCTTGTCGGCGGGACCGCCGCGAGGCGATCCGAGGGAGGATGCGGAGGCGACAGCGGAGCAGGCACAAGCGTGCAACATCAACATGCCGCCACCGTACGCATGCTACACGTGGAGGGACGACATTTAAAAATTCGCATAACTTTGTTCCCCCGTAGTTTTGGCTAGACGGGCCAGTTGTCTTATGGCCCAGCTGCACGAACCCAAACATGGCCCGCTAATTGAAGCTTACAGCGTGCATGCCTCTGTTGAAGCCCATGTGCCTATTCTAGGAGAAATTGGTGCCTCCCACCCCCCCCCCTTCACACCCCCCGGCCCTCTGGATGACGTGACAGAGGCGTTGTTGTGTTTTCGGTCACAAGTGGCTATTGCGGAACCTTCCATTTGCTGGTGCGTTTGTTTTGATGTCTTTATGTGCCGTGCGTGGACATGTAGGCGGTGCTTGATTTTGTACACTTGAAGTAGTATGTGTAGCTCTTGCATGGCATTGCATGGATATGCATACATTTCAGGAGGGCAGCGACCTCGGCATGGGTTTGTTCTAGTTGGGTTCGAGCGGCCTGGACGCATTAATTGGAAAGGATTCTAAATAGCGTTTGGTAAGGATTACAAATAACAACGCCATTGTCAGTAATCAAGCAGAGTAATGATTACAGCAGCATAATCCTCAGTATCGCGTCTAAACAATCGACCACGATCATGGAATAACTTCAGCAAAGGAGAGAGACAGAGAGAAAACCTACATAGAGTAGCTGTAGATAGCTAGAGGGCATCACCACCTCATCCCAGTTGGATGAGCAGCTTAAGCCCTAATTCAGCAACAATGAGAATAATAATTGGGAAAACGAATAGCGGAATACAACAGAAAAGAAAAACGCTAGAACAAGGGTGAGAAATTATACGGCCATGCCCCGCCGTTTTAAACTATTCGCCGCCTATGCGCTACTAGATAATAACAAATATCATGATACACATCGTCGCGTCCAGTAGTCGCTGGTGGCCAGTGTCGTAGTCGTCTATGTATGTCATCACCCCTGCTACGACGGTTTTAACAGTTTGCATACACCGATCCACAAAACAAAATATCTCATCACGTGCATTACGGGTACAGACTGGTAGTTAGTTTCTATCCGTTATTAGCGACAATATCTATATATAACATTATTTATTTTCTTTTGAAGATACAGCAATCCACGAACTTATAAGTGGTGCACGGCATTCGCGTTGCTTGGCGGTACCAGTGCAGGTACAGGCGAAAAAGCTGCGCAGTCGCTTGTGCAGCAGATGAGTCTCCGTATATACTCCTATTGATGGCGCTATCAACACTGAGTAGCGACGGACTGACGACTATCATTCGAGAGGATATTACTACGAATGATGATATGATATATATACCGTAGTATGTCGCGTAGGGACTAAGGGGAGTAATGTACTCGCTACTCGCATATACAAGCATATTGTCTATAGAAGAATGTCTTGCGTAGGCATGATGTAGAAGCATACATCTATGGTATATGTTCTGGACAAGATGCAAAATTGCATATGGGATAAAGCACCGCACAAACGTCCCTAAAGGTTGGAAAAGTCATAACTCATAAGGTCGAAAGTCCTCATGCTTCATCGCTTGCGTATCTGGGCGCATCCCTGCATAAGTAATATAATGGCAACCACACATGGTGCCTTTCGGTCGGCCGTGCTCAGGCGTGCGGTTGAGAGGTACTTGGCCGCGGTGGCTAAATGGCCTGCTAGGTCGATTACATGGCGCTGAGGCTTGTCTAATAAGGAAGGGTGGGTGGGTGGGGGGGTTCGCTTCTGGGCAGAATGCGTTTGCAATTCCAGCTGGCCGCGGCGGATCGCGGCGTGTCCCTCGGCAGGGGGCGCCGCCGCAGCCGCGCGGCCCTCAGGAGGGCTTCTGCGCCTGCGCGAGCTTGGTCTTGATACGCGTGACGTACTTCTGCACGGTGGCGTCGTTGGAGGTGGCAAGCTGCTCGACGGCGTCCATGAAACCGATGCGCAGCAGCGCCTCGCGGCACTCGCGGTGCGCGCACATGTTGCCCAGCGAGAAGAGCGCGATCTTCAGGGGGGAGCCGCCGTCCGAGGCGCTGCTGCCCGCCTCGGGGTGGAGCACCGTGTCCAGCAGGGCCTGCCAAGAGGGAGGGGGAGGGGGAGGGGGGGGGGGGGGGGGGGGGTCAGACGACGGCACACTGCCAAGTTCGTGACAGTTGTCCAAGATACATGCCCTTATAAATAAATAGCCCATGGAATTCGCGGGTCACAAAATATTGAATTTCTTAGCGCCGTTCTGTTGAGTAGCGATATACTAGCACACAAATGACTGCGTTTATGCAACCATTCATTCACAAAGAGAGTGAGCAGTGCTGTGAGGTCACACTGTTGGGTCGCGCATCATCGTTGAAAACGCAATAACACCACAGGCGAAAACGTGCCCCGAACGGGCCATCCACCCCGCGCATACATGTGATCCTACTCGATGCCCAAACTCGACACTGTGTGGGGCTCTCGAAGGCAGTTTATAACAGGGGTGGCTAGAGGGGATACACACAGTTGGAGCGGCAACCTGCAGGGCGACAGGGGGGATGTCATGCGAATCGCACACGCCAATCAGACTATACCACCGCATCAGACTAAACCACCGCAGCTACAACGGTTGTGGATCAAATGTCGAATGAGATGCGCGTACGTGTTGCGCCGGCACGGGCGGCACAGCACGAGTGCGCAAACTATCAACAGACAGATGAGGTGGCCGATGGTGGGTGGGCTTTTTTGAGGAGTGGGGAGGACCTGCAGCGCGTCCGCCTGAATGAGCTCCCGGCACAGCAGGCCGCTGTTGCGCACGAGGTTACCCAGCGCGCCGGCCGCGTTGGCGCGCGTCTTGTCCTCCTCGTCCTTCAGCAGCGCTACCAGCGGCGGGATGGACGCGCGCAGCGGCTCGTAGAGGCCCGCGTTGTGGAAGCCGGCGTTGCCGATGGCGAAGCACGCAAACTTGCGCGTGGAGCGGTCGCTGTCGCGGCATCTGATTGGGGACGGAGGGGGGGGGGGGGGGGGGTAAACACTGACGGTCATCGACTCTGCCCACCATCACATACAGCCCCACCTACAGATAGCCAGACAGTCGCACATGTGTCATATTATACAAATCTTTGCTGTTAATACACATACATACATACATACATACAGCCATACATACAGCCATACACATACGCGTGTGTACTCCTGGGTTGACAGCGGTGCAAGTGTGGTCTCCCCCTATCCTTGGGGTCGACAGTCAGCGACGCCGCGCCGTTTTGGGCTTATCAGGGTTGGGGTGCGCGGTTTCGGGGGTGGCCTGGCCGCACCGGTCGATCAGCGGCACCAGCAGGCCGTGGCGCTCCAGCGCGCTGTAGAAGAAGCCCGAGTGGCGGCACATGTTGCCCACCAGGTTGCACACCCGCGCGCGCACGCCCGCGTCCGGGTGCACCAGCAGCCGGCGGATGGGGGGGTACAGCCCCGCGCGCGCAATGGGATCGTAGTTGTCGCGGCTGATGCGCGCCAGCTGGCTCACCGTCAGGAGCGCGTCCACCAGCACGCCTGCCACAGGGGGGGGGGGGGGGGGGGGTGGAGGGGGGCAACGCGGGCGCTCAGTGGTGTTCCCGAGCGCGCAGCCTGGCTCATCCACACCAGCGCCCTGGTTTAGAGGGGCAGGAGGGGAGGAAGGAGCCGGATGCATCGGGCAGGGCGAGATATCAGGTGTCGATACTTTAGGCGTTTCGCTGATCAAATGCACCGATGTCTCGATCGCGATCCGTTGCATTCATCCATCTCGACGGCAGACAAGCGGAACACCGGATCCCGGGATCCATCCAGCGCATCGGGCGCTCAGGGTTGATGTACCGGGCAAACCGGGCGGGTTGCGACGTGGGTGACGAGGAGTGGAGTCACCAGATGCAACAATCTCGGAAGCTTCATGAAATGGACCCAAAAATGGATGAGAAAAGATTCGACTGCGTCGATGTACTGTTACTTAGGTAACCACGTATTTGGCGCATTGACCTGGTATAGGTATAGGTACTGAGACTAATTGCATTAGGTACTAGGTACTTAGGCTTGGTCTCGGTCTTAGTGCTCAGACTTACGGCATCAGATAGCAAGTAGATAGACTTGGGATAGGTCTGGGTAGTAAGACTAACGGCATCAGGTGCAAAGCGCTTAGGACTTGGTCTAGGTGTGGGTACTGATAGTAATGGCATCAGCACTAGGTACTTCGACTAGGTCTAGCTCTGGGTACTCAGGCTTAGGGAATCATGCTCTAGGTACTCATTTGACTTGGTACAGGTGTGCACTGAGGCTAATGGAATCAGGTACAAAGCACATGGTATATGTCTCGGTACCCAGACTTAGGGAAATCAGGTGCCAGGTAGCTATAGTGGGTATATGTGTATGATTCATCATCTACCGAGGACATTCATGCGGACCCCCAGGGGGGGGGGGGGGGGGGGGAGCAAAGTACTTGGCGGGTTGGAGTCCTTCATGAGGCGGCCCATCACGGTGGCCTGCAGCCCGCCCGCCTGCAGGAACTGCGCGGCGAACGAATTGGAACCGAGCACCAGGCGCGACAGCAGCCCCACCGGCTCCAGCAGGTCCTCCGGCTCCAGGTGGTCCAGGCACGTCACCAGCGCCTTCACCGTCGACTCGCGCAGCATCGCCTCCTGCAAGCCCCCCGGATACCGAGAATGAGGATCAGCCCATTGAAGTATCGATCGACAAACAGTTTGTTGTGATGCGAATTCCTCCAATACCTTTCAATGTCTGAGAATTGAGGCATCTGATTCGAAAGCGCAATCTTAGATATGGATGCGCATTGATCACCTGTGATTTTAAGACAGCCCCAGGGACAGACGCCCTAAACCCTAAAGCGCAATCCCCTCCAGCCTGGGATATTCACAGACATACTGACAGACACCCCGCAGAGGTAAAGCCATGTCCTGAACCCTGCCAGACATACACAGGAAAGCCCAAACCATAAAACCCCTTCTACACCCCAACCAACCACACCTCCCTCGCCAGCCAACAACTTTGTAAGCCTTCAAGGTTTTCTTCAAACCCTAAATCATCCAAGTGCGTGCTCTTCATCCTAGCAGGCGTGGAGTGTGCTTGTCAACAGGGGCGGGGGGAGGTCACCTGGATGCCCTGCAACTGCATGTCCCCACCGGGCGACCGGAAGGGCGTGTGCAGCAGCTGCGCCACCGTCACCACCTGCCGCCACGCAACAGCCCGCCGCCGCCGTGAGCCAGGCGCCGCCGAACAGGGGCACTTCGGGCAGGAGGGGCCTCGGCGACACGACCGGCGCCGCATGGGTTTCGACATGGATGATTGTTGAGGCGGGTGGGGGGGCGCACCAGGGCGCGCACGCCTCGCCGCCCGCCGCCCGCGAGCTGCGGCCACCGCAGCAGCGCCGCGAGGTGCTTCTCCTGCAGCAGGCTGACCAGGCAGCCCACCACCCCCGGCGCCGCCAGCAGCTTGCCGCCCATGGCGTCCGGCACGCACAGCCGCTGCAGCGCCTCCAGCAGCGCCAGCAGCCCGCGCGGGCCCAGCTCCTGCGTCACACACGGGGCCGCTGTCAAGGTCCACCCATAGACCCGGGTCACAACCCCCACAGACATGCACACACTGCATGCACGCGCATGCATTGACCTGCACTACGGATGCCGAATCCCTTATCATACCCCTTCCTACAACCCTCACAATGAGCTTGCATGCAATTTGAAAGAAACTTCTTTGTTAGTTCCGCTGTAGTTATCTTCACATTTGACCTCTGACAGGAAGGGCAGGTCGCCCTTCTGCAGCGCAGTGTTCTCATCACCGCGTCCGCCCCCACGGGATTACGGGTGTCCAGGCCATGGGACTAAGAGCACTGCGCTGAAGAACCTGCCCTACCTGCCTCGGGGCAAATGAAGACGGCGCTACAGCAAGTGTTCTTATAGGTCGCATGCGAGCCGCATTGGAGGCATAGAATGAGGGCTCTGATAGGTGTGTAAGCGATACTGCGAAACGATAGCAAAGCGGCGCTCGGTTCATGTGCCCGGGCACTGTTGACAGCGGGCGGAGGGGCAGGGAGAGGGGCTGGCACCTGCATGGCCTGCTCCGGCGCGGGGCTCTCGCGCCGCCCGGCGGTCAGCACGTCGCACAGGCTCTCCCCCAGCCCGGCGCGGCAGACCGCCATCGTCGCGTCGCTGGTGGAGCCAAAGGCGGCCAGCGTAGAGATGAGGCTGATGGCGCCGTCCACTGCCCCGGTGCGGGCGGGCACCCCTGCAGTGCGACGCGGTGCGGTGTCAGTGGGGGGTTCAGCTTTGTGTGTGTGGTGGGGGTGGGGGGGGGGGGGGGGGGGGGCTTGGCCATCACAAAGAACAGCGCCGGATACGGCACGGGTGACTGCGTCCTCCTGTGTGCCCCCCCCCCCCCCCCCCCCCCCCCGGGGCGGAAACACTGACTCTTACCCTAAGCTGAACTAAATCCGGCATAGGGTATCAAGCCCTAACAATGGAGTATCACCGGGTGACAATGTAGGCGATTGCACTCAAAACTCTACACTCATCTTCGTGATACTACCTGTTGCACAGCCTCTTGCCGGTCAAAAGCAGTTAGGGTACGGTAGGGTATGCGAGTGCTTCAGTGGGGCCAGCTGGATGGACGGGGGGTTGGCGCGCACCCTCGGCCACCTCCAGGGCGGGCGACCCGCTGGGCTCCTTCCACGCCAGCAGCTTCTTCAGGCTCAGCAGGCGCGCCTCCAGCAAGAGCTCGTTGGGCGCGGCGGGCAGCTGCGCCGCGGCGTTGGAGGCGGCGCTGGCGGGGAAGAGCAGCTGCAGCACCGCCGAGCACGCGCCCGCGGCGGCGCTGGAGAGGCACATGTCGGAGGAGGTGTGCTGCAGAGGGCGAAGGACAGGCGTTGGTGGGGAGGCGGGGGGGGGACATAACTCAGCGACAAAGTTGTCACCAGTCATAACAAACCATCAAATTGCGATGGAGGCATTGGCTGCGATGCAGGCGGGGTGGCTGGCGTGACGAGGGGGGGGGGGGGGGGGGGGGGACCTGCAGCAGCGGGCCCAGCTGCTTAAACACGGCGGAGGGGTTGCTGGAGGAGATGATGGCGGCCGCAGCCGTCTTGGCGCCGGCGCTGCTGGCGCGCCGCTCGTCCACGCCGCGCGCCATCTCCGCCAGCGTGAGCAGCGCCAGGACGCCCTGCAGGGCGCGGCGCAGTGGGATGGTGAGCTGCTCGAGCCAGGTTGTTGAGGGTGCGCGGGGTGGTTGACTGTATGCCAGGCAGCAGAGGGCGGGAGAGGGTAGAGGGGAGGGGTACGTTGGAGGCGCCGCACTGCTCCAGCAGCAGCTTGGGCATGCCCTGGTTGGCGAGGCCCTCGCAGAGAGCGGGCGACGCGCGGCACGTGTGGAGCAGCAGCTGCAGCGTGTGCAGCGCGTCCCGTTTGTCGGCGCCCTTGAGACGCATGGGAGAGATGGTGGGCACGGGGGTAAGCGACTGGGCTTTCCAGGCGGCAAGCAAGAAAGCCGGGGGGGTGGGATGCCATGGGCGGCGGACCTTCTGCAGTGCGTTCCGGAGGGCGCCACTGGCGGCGGCGCTGGCCGACATTGCCTCCGCCACCGCCTCCGCCACCGCCACCCCCAACGCCACCTGTGCGCTCTCCTGCAGGCTGCCTTCGGTGTTCGCCTCCCCCGGGCGGTCCTCCCCCTCGTCGGCGCCGACACGCCTGAGCGTCACGCCGGAGGCCGCCAGCGGGAAGTGCGTCGCGAGCTTGCCGAAGCAGCGTGCGTCGCGGGCGCAGTGCACGAGCGCGGCGAGCGCGTGGATGGCGCCCGACACGGTCGCGGCGGCCCCCGGGGAGGAGCCCGCCGCGCGGGCGGCCTCAAGCGCGGAGCACAGCCGCGCCGGCAGCGGCGTGTCCAGCGCCAGGCGGATCAGCTCCTCGCAAAAGGGGCGATCACCCTCCGGCCCTGCCCCCTGCATTCGCGCCTGCACGCACACACGGGCCAAGCCAGCAGGGGAGGCACAGCGCCCTCAGCATGATGTCACTCGCTCCCAAGCGGCACCTATCCTGAGCCTCACAATGGATTTCAGGTTGGTGGATCCATGGCACTCG
Organism: Tetraselmis striata; assembly: GCA_006384855.1. Taxonomy (NCBI): domain Eukaryota; kingdom Viridiplantae; phylum Chlorophyta; class Chlorodendrophyceae; order Chlorodendrales; family Chlorodendraceae; genus Tetraselmis; species Tetraselmis striata. The sequence continues at coordinate 28,425 of VCJN01002458.1, forward strand.
ATTACGCCCTGTGTGTGTGTGTGTGTGTGTGTGTGTGTGTGTGTGTGTGTGTGTGTGTGTGTGTGTGTGTGTGTGTGTGTGTGTGTGTGTGTGTGTGTGTGTGTGTGTGTGTGTTGGAGGGGGGGGGGGGGGCGGCACCACCTGCGCGCGGTGGAAGGCGTCCCCGAGCGCCTCCGCGGCCGCAGCGGCGCAGGGCCACTCCTTGGCCTGCGTGCACTGCTCCAGCAGGCCCGTGTACGCGCGCGGCGTGTCCTCCAGGCACGGCTTGCCGGGCGGGTCGCGGCACACGGCCGCCTCCGCCGCGCGCAGCGCCTCCAACGCCACAAGGCAGTTGTCGCTTGGGAACTTGGCCGCCTTGCTCAGCGCGCTCAGGGAGCCCGTCAGCGCTGCCTGCAGCTTGAGGCAGCCTGGATCCAGCAGCCCGGTGGCATTTGGGGGGGGGGGGGGGGGGGGGTCAGCACAATGCACCATTCGTCAAGTGCGCCGTTCCATGGTGACACGCCACGCGACACAGTAGTGGTGAGATGCAGGTATCATGTTGTTCTGCATGCATACATGCGACCGGGGCTTGAAAGCTTGGCAGAACTTTATACATACAGAGGGTGATATTGCCTTGATGCCCATTCACCACCTGCAGCCCCATGTGCCCCCCCCCCCCCCCCCCCCCCCCCCCCCCGCCTTCACACCCACAGACACGCACCAGTGTCCTTGCGCCCGCCGGGGCAGCGCGCGATGAGGTTCCCGGCGGCGACGAGCGCGGCGCGCAGGTTGGTGCCGGTGGCCCACGCCGCGCCGTCCGCCGCGCCGCCCGGGGGCTGCTTGAGTGCGGTGAGCACCGCATTGAAGGTCTCCGCGTCCGCCCAGCACGCGGCGGCGCCCTCCTTGCTGCCGCTGCTGGCCTCCGCCTGCGCGAGCAGCTTCATGGCGGCGCTCTGCTGCAGGCCCCCGGGGCCCTGTGGGCGCGCGGAGCCCGCGGGCGCGCTCTGCGGCGCCGTGGCCTCCGCTGCCCCCGAGCCCGCGCGCGCCATGCCGCCGCTCCCGCCCATGGCACGCCGGGCGCTCCCGGCGCTGCCCGGCTTGCCGTCCGCCATGCCGCCGGGCGCGCCCATCATGGCGCCGCGCGCGCCGGGGCCGGTGCGGTTCCCCCCCTGCACGCCCTTGATGGGCGGCGTGGCCGGCGTCATGCCGGAGGGGTTGGCCACCAGGGGCGTGGAGGGCGCGCTCATGGTCTGCACCGCGCCGCCCGCCACTGCCGCCGACGCGCCCGCGATGGCGCCACCCTCGCCCTTCCACGCGCGGCTGCCCTCCGCAATCTCCCACTGGTGCGCCAGCTCCGCCTCGCGCGCCAGCCGCTCCTCCTGCGTCTCCCGCACAAACGGGTGCTCCAGCAGGTGCGGCCAGCTCAAACGCTTCTTGGGGTCTTTGTTCAGCAGGCCCTGGTGCGGCAGATGCAGCGCCCGGGGAGCACAGGGTGTGTATCAGTGCAGGGCCACGGAAGGCTGGGGACGCACCCCCTGGTGGCCAAGGGTGCCCAAACTGGACCTGACAGTGGCAGGCACCATGCTCGCGGCAAAAGGGGAGCGGTGGCTCGCGGCATGATCCCCAGGCAAGCGCAGATAGATCCAGCCGGCGGGCCGCTGGTTCTGCATTTACAGGCGATGACTGCTACAAGCACCTCAATAAACCTGATGGCAAGTACGATCAGCAGTGAACCCTGAAGCCGCCCGCCAGCTACCCCTCCCTGCCAATCCGGGGGTTTGCTTCTTCGACTCTCAGCTGGTGGCTACAGAGTCAGCGTGTAGCATGGAGAGGAATCCGTAGTTCTATGTATGTGCGTTTGTATGTGTATGCGTGTTGGGAGAAAGGGTAGAAGGGGAGGGGAGGGATCCACCTTGAGGAAGTCGCGAAACTCCTGGGAGATGTTGGTGGGGAACTTGACGGGGTCCTTCACGATGTGGTGGATGAGGGAGTAGATGGAGTTGGTGTAGAAGGGCGGCTGCCCCACGTAGAGCTCGTACAGGATGACGCCCAGGCTCCACAGGTCCACGGTGTGGTTGTACGGCTGCTCCTGCACCAGCTCCGGCGCCATGTACAGCGGCGTGCCCTTGATCGACGTCAGCACCATCGTGTTGCACGACATCGCGCGCGCAAAGCCAAAGTCGCACAGCTTCACGGCGCCGTTGCTGCCCACCAGCACGTTCTGGGGCTTCATGTCTCGGTGGATGATGCGGTTGGAGTGGAGGTAGTGCAGCGCGCGCACCTGCGTCCAGCCCGGCGCCGTACGTCAGCCCCCTTTACCCTCCCCCTCCTAATGCCCGCCTCGTGCAGACTCCAAGCCCACCCAGCCGACACTCAGTCTGAGCACCAGCCTGCCAGAACCATGCGCCTCATTCGCCCCAGCTGTCGCCCGTGGATCCAGCAGCGGGGCGCACCAGCTGCTTGGCAATGGCCTGCACCACGTCCTCCGGCAGGCTCTGGTCGTCCTCCAGGATCTCAAACAGCTCGCCCTGCGCAAACTCCATGACCACGCAGAAGTCGGTCTTGGTCTCAAAGGCGTCCAGCATCTGGATGATGCTCTCGTGGCGCAGCGTGCGCAGGATCTCGATCTCCTGGCGCAGGTTCTTCAGGTCCTGCGGGCGCGCCGGGCGGCAGGCGGCGACCTGAGAGCCTGCCGCCAGCAGCGGCGCAGGCCACAGGCTGCTGCTGGTGGAGGTGGAGTTGGTAGTGGTGGTGGCGGTGGTGGTGGTGTGTGCGTGTGTGTGTGGGTGGGTGTGGGTGCGTGGTTGAAAGATTTGGGGTGCCATGCTGCTGTGGCAGCTCAGCCACCTGCCCGACCATGAGTGTGAGGCGCTCTTCCAGGCAGCGGCAACCCCTGCTGCTGCCTCTGGCTGCACCACCCAGCCTGCCGCCGCCGCAAGCAGAGACCCCCTCCCGGGGATAGGGGGGCCCGGGGGCGCACCTTTTCGCTCTTGCCATGCTTGTGGATGAACTTCATGGCGGTGATTTGCCCCGTGTGTTTGCGGCGCCCCTTGTACACCTTGCCAAAGGACCCCTCCCCAATGAGGTCCAGCACCTGCGGCAGAGGGGGGCGCGCCCACCGCCAGCCTGGTCAGCTCTCCAGCAGAAGCGCCATGAGTGACACCAGGAGCACCGCCGTGGTGCGACCACCCCCAATGTCAGCCGAGACTGCGAAGTTTCAATCGCCCGCCCACCTAGCCGCGCGCTGGGAGTGCCCCTCCCATGGGCATCCGGCTACTCACATGGTAGTTGTCCATCATGGCGCTGCTGCCGCCTCAGCCGGCCGGCCGGGCCTGTGGCGGGGCAAAAGTGGCGGGGCAAAAGAAAGGCGATTCGGGGTAGTGGTGGGGGAAGGGGGCTCAGTGCGAGCTTTGACAGCAGCCCTTTGACGGCGTGCCCAGGGGGTGAGTCGACAGGGCAGGGTGACGCGGCGCGGGCGGACGGCCTGCTGGGGGCTGCGGAGGAGAACAGCAGCACCGCCCCCTCGGCAGCCGTCGTGTAATGCTGTGAATCACTGGATTTTTATATAAATAGGACCGCTGCGCGCGGCCCTCAGCGGGCTGGCTCGCCAAGGCAGATCTGGCAGGAGAGGCGGGGCTCGAGAGGGCGGGCCAGGCGCCGAGCCGAGTGACGCTTGCTGAGCGGCGGCGTACGCGGGTCAAGCGGGAGGGGCGGGGCTCGGGGAGGGAGGAGGGGGGGGGGGGGGGGGGGTCGCGCCGGGGGGGGGAGGGGGGGAGGAGGGGGGGGGGATCGGTCAGCGCAGCGGTCCGCCGAGGCGCCCGAGGGGCGCGGGGGCACCTGCGGATGGCGGGGCCGGGAAGCTGGCCAGGCCAGGTGGAAACCGAGCAGTCTCAGGCGAGCCTCTGGTCGCCAGTCCGTGCGGGCTGGCGGCATGCAGTGGCGAGTCGGGAGGTCCTGCGCCCGTGAATCCCTCCGCCGCGGCACAGTGCGCAGTGCTGCTGGCCTTGGGGTCGTGCGAGGTTGATGCTCATAGCGACCAACACTTGTGCGTGGCCGGACGATGTCTTCGGGATGATGGCCGACGATGGTCTTTCAGCTTATTAATAGGCCGCTGATCAGGATTATTTATAACTCGATGATTTTCACTCCCATATATCTACATCAATTAATCCGGATATTTAAATATGTATACGTACGGGTAGCCGCTGTAAATGTAGACATGCTGTAGCGACTATCAGCATATTTATTCGTATAGTCTTATTCATCCATCGGAAGAAGCGTATCTCGCGGAAACTATCCGTCGATACGACGGATAAATAAACGACTTACTTCCGCATAGTACACTCATCCAACTAACCTAAAATTAGAACGAACAAGCAGCAGCAGCCCCAGGCCAGCAAAATAGTAATAAGCAGCCAAGGCTACATAATCATCCAGCGAGTCCGCCTCCGGCGCTCGTCTCGTCACGGGCCAGGGCAAGCGGCGCTTCAGCCCATCACGCTCCGTTCCTGTGACAGGCTGACTGCGCTGTCGCCGAGGGCGCAAGCTGAGAGGGACGCCACCAAGGCCTCAGCGCTGGGGGAGACACACTGTCAGAATCTGGGCGAAAAGCACTTGGAGTGTGCTTTTCCGTTGATCGAGCCGTCCGCGATGTCCGCGCCGTCGTCTTCGGCCGTCGTCGGCCGCTGCGTCGACTGCCAAGCCATCGCGGAACAGCTGACCGGCGACAGCGGCCGCGACGGCGCAGCCGAGGCGCTCCAGAACAGCGAATTTATATGGTCTCTGCAACCCTCTGGGTAAGTCGTGGCTTGCAACGCGAAGCTCCGCCCTCCGCTGAAGCGTTCGCTTCTCTGTCTTCCTCCTGTCGACGGGGTCGACGTCCTCTGTTCTGTCGTTGTCGTCTTCGAAGCAGTGAAGGGAGACATTCGAGGGGGGAGGGGCTGAGGGGGTCAGGAACGCAGCTGTGTGGGGTGCCTCGCGGCGAGATCAAGGAGCAGGGGTGCTAATCCACCTCGCAAGGGGAGGAGCCCACTGAGCCCCCCCCCCCCCCCTCCCCCTGTCCCCGTCCTTCATATGCATGCAGCTGTCTCCTCGCCGTGGGCTTCCAGGAAAGGGTGTGCCTCGCGCAAACCACACGGAGCGGGGGAAGCGAACCGAGCTGCCACACGGTGACTGTGTGCCGGGCGCCTCTCAACGTGACGGCGCTGTGCTGGGCGGCGTTCCCGACCGCGGAGGGTGCGCTGCCATCGCTGCCCCATGCCTGCTGCTGCTGTGGCGTGGTCGGAGCTCGTGCAGCTTCGCGTCTCTGCAGCAGCGCGCTAACCAGGCCGCTGGGCGTATCGCAGGCGCCGGCGACGGGGAGGACTCGTGCCTGCTGGTGGGCACCTCCAGCGGCCACCTGCACGTGGTGTCGCCGCGCGGCGAGCTCCTGCAGCGGCAGCGCCTGCACAGCGGCCCGCTCCTGCGCATCCGCTGCCGCGCGATGGGCATGGGCACCGAACAGCGGGGCATGCTGGAGGATATAACTCTGACCGCGGAGGACGCCGTGCTGCGCGTCTCCGCCATCGAGCTGCTGTCAGTGCTGCGCGGGCACCGCGTGGGCGGCTGGACCGCGCTGGATGTGCCCCCGCTGACGGTCGGAAAGTGGCGGCTGCCTCGCCTGGTGCGCCAGGCACAGCCTTCCCACAGCCGCCAACTCTGCACGAGCTTGCAAGCGGACATGCAGCGACCCGCATCTCATTGTGTAAATGCTGGCGCTAGCCGCGTGGTCTGAGTATGGATGGGCGCGCAGGTGGGCCCCCGCACGGACGCCTTCTGCGCCGGCGCCAAGCCCCCCGCGCTGCTGGGCGCGCTCACTGACCAGGACGAGACGATGCTGTGCATCCAAACGGCGGGCAGCGAGCCGGCACTGGCCAGCTTGGAAGCCAGAGAGCAGGCGAGTGCCGGGCGCAGTCCAGCCATCTCTACGTACCCCCACCTAGCTCCACCTGGACCACCCCATGATGCGACCAAGGGTGGCTGAACTCTGCTGCGCTGGCTGGCCGGTGGGTCCCCTCCCCCCGCCCCGGCAGGTGCGCGGCACCCTGCTGGGCTCCGCCTCCAAGCTCGCCTACTCCATGGCATCCACGCTCAACTCGGTATACAGCAAGGCGTCCATCGGTGGCATCTACCAGATGGCTAGGTCGGCGGTCAAGACGGCCGCCAAGCGGAAGATTAGCGACGGTGAGTGTGCCCCCCCTCCCCATCATGTGCATCATTGCATGTACGGATTATATCTTTTATTCACACATCAACATGCATATATATGTCAGCCCCCACATCCTCAACACGGCTACCCCACTAAGGCCTGAGGGGTGCTGCCCATGCAACCCCCACAGGTGGGATGCCAGATGTGGGATCAGACGCGGCAGAGGACGACCGGCCGGGCGAGATGGAGGTGGGGGAGAAGATGACGCTGTGGCGCTCCGTCAGCGACCCCACGCGCACTGTCACCGCACTGTGGCCCTCCCCGGCCGGCAGCTATTTGGCGTCCACGGACCAGCTGGGCCGCGTGCTGTTGCTCGACGGGCCGACCTTCTGCGTGGTGCACATGTGGAAGGTGGGTGGAGAGGCGTGGTGTGTTCCATCCTTCCTGGTTTTGGGGGTCGGCGGGGCCTTTCTTTCCCTTGTTGGCTGAAATACTCCCCACCACAAAACATAAGTATGGGGAAGGCTTGAGCTCCCCTGAAGTACGGGTGCAGATACAATAGAGAGCTGCTAGGAGGGGATGAGGCCAGATGTCTGACTTTGCCGGCCCGGTGTGGCAGGGATACCGGGACGCGGCATGCGGATGGGTGGACCTGCCGGCTGCGGGAGCGGGGCAGGGCGGGCTTCGCAAGCTGCACCTCGTCATCCACGCACCCCGCAAGGCGGTGGTGGAAATCTGGCCGGTGGCGGGCAGCCTGCGGCGGTGCGCCTTCCGATGCTCCCAGGGCTGCAAGCTGCTGCAGCCAGAGGCTGCCTTTCAGTGTCAGGCGCGGGCAGGTGCCACCCCCCCCCCCCCCCAAAAAAAATCTCCTCCTGGTCCCGTGAAGCGGGGTTTTCTTCTTGACCACAATGACCCATTGAGACCATCACCAATCAACAGTTCATTGCGATTGATTGGCATGCCTGCACCCTGAACATGAGGAGAGACAAGAGGAGAGTAGGGCAACAGAGGAGGGAGAGGGAAGAGAGACGAAAGGACGGGAAGAAGACGAGGGGAGTCAAAGCAGAGAGCGGGGGGGGGGGGGGGGGGGGGGATGAGGATGCCCCTGGATCATGGAGACCACTGCGCCTGACCGCTCTTCCCTGCCTGCCACTAGAGAGTGGGCCCGGGGACAGCAGGCACACGTGCTACCTCATGGACCCCATGGGCGGTCTCGTCGACGTGCGGCAGCACGCGCAGCATGCCCTGCGGTGAGGATCGAGCGAGCGAATCGCGCAGGAGTGCTCGGCCCCCCACCCTGCCGGCCACGTATGGACTGAAGGCGGGAGCAGCAGCAGGAGATACAAGCAGGGGCTCGAGCAGCCACTCGTTACAGTTCCCTCCCCGAGTTTGAATGTCCGCAGTGTGCCGACTACTATGTGAGGCGCCACCGCCTTGCGCAAGCCCTCTCGGAAGCCTGATAGCCGGAGTCTTTACCCAGCGAGGGCCAGCTTGTGGGACGGCAGCCACAGGCGTGAAGACCAGGAGGCAGCGGTCAATTAGGGTCTGTGTGCACAGATGGCCGTCAATCCGTCTACCACCCGCCACCACCACCGCGGCCGCCACCACCATAACCGCCGCCGCCTCCGTAACCACCGCCGCCACCACCCTGATTGTAGCCGCCACGGCCACCGGCGCCGCCGCCTTGAGGGCAGTCGCGGGCCCAGTGGCCGCTGCCGCCGCACTTGTAGCAGTCGCCACCGCCGCCGCCGCCACCGCCAGAAGCATTGCCTGCGTAGAACAATGAGCTATCAGCAAGGGGGAAGGTGGCCCAGAGCGGGGTAGGCGCGGGCCACGTGGGAGGGAGCACTAGCTGCTCATCTTTGGAACCAAAGCATTTCCTGTAAGGGTACTTCCACCGCGTCCGTGCAATGGTAGTCTCTGCCACGGTTACGCTGCTACTTGTGCTGCTAACAAATGATGGCGTGATGCGAGATCCGCCGGCCCTGCGCACTGGCACCCCATGCAGAGCCGCCCCACACATGCAGGTGTGACAGCAGGCACGCACCTCCGCCAAAGCCTCCGCCGTTGGCATAGCCGCCGCCACCCCCGCCACCCCCGCCGGCACCGCCTCCTCCTTGCTGAGGGCAGTCTCGCGCCCAATGGCCACTGCCGCCGCACTTGTAGCAGTTGCCGCCGCCGCCGCCGCCACCAGCAGCATTGCCTACAAAAGGCAAATAGACATGGGTCTGTCAAGGAGCGCAGCGGCTCACAAGGGGCCAGGGACACTGGCGCCGGGTGATTGTCCACCAGATAGGTACAATCCCACCATACAATCGGCGCGAACGTCCTCCCATTGCAAGTAGTTTGTGATCACTCTCTAGGGTATATCAACATATGTCAAGGTATCAATTCGTCGTTCTGGGAGGAAAGTCGATTCACTCAATGAGATGCAGAGCATTGCACAGAGATTGGCAGCGCTGCTCCAAGGAACGGGGTGCCCACCTCCACCAAAGCCACCACCGTCAGAGTAGCCGCCAGAGTAGCCACCACCTGCAGCAGCGTAGCCGCCGCCGGCTGCGTAGCCGCGGCCTGGGGTGGTGGACCCACCGGCCGCCGCAGCGTAGCCCATGGCGGCTGGCTTGGCGGGGGTTGCTTGCGGGGTGTAGATGGGTTGGTTGGACTGCAGCTTCCGGATCAGGTCCAAAGTGTCCTGCGCGCGGCACGGAGGCATCAGAAGGGGAAGGGGGGAAGGAGGGAGGGTGGTCAGCAGAGGCAAGCAGTAAAGGTAGCAGCGAGTCGGCGAGTGATGCCGTGACAATGCGTTGGCGCTAGCTCCTTGCCTTGCTGGCCTTCACGTAGTCCACGGGCTCGATGGAGCGCACAGTGGTCTTGATGCGAGTCTCATCGTTGTAGGTGTCCTCTTGGATGCGCAGCCTGAAGTTCAGGTTCTTGAAGCACGCAGCCTGGGACCGCGTGGCCGCGGCATGCCGACTCAGTACTGCGTGCAGACGTGGTGGGCACAGGTGAGGGGTGCTGGTCCGCACACGCTGCCCTACCTGCACAGTGGCTTCGAAGGCAGGGTCGCCGTTGGTTTCCATCTCCTTCAGCTGCGCTGCGGTGCAGCCGTTCAACAGCTCCGTCCCCGACTCGTTGAAGAGCGTCAGCCAGGAGTTGCCGGTGTGGTCGTTGGCGGTGACGGACAGAATGTAGCGCCAGTCGACAATGCTGGCTCTGCCGCACTTCTCACAGAACCTGGTAAAGCGCAGGACAGACGGTCAAGGCTATCAAAACCAGCGATCCGAGACAAAATCAGACTGCTCCCTTTCAAACCATGTGAAGCGATGCTTCATGAAGGAATAGGAGTGTGGTTGGGGTGAAAGCTTGTACATTTTTGGCCCAAGGTTTTCGCCGATAACAGAAACAACATGCTGCATTACATACCATGTGTCATCCCCGTTGTCCATCAGCTTCTTGGCACACTTGCGCTCGGGATTGGTCGTGCTGTCATTGGAGCAGGCGGGGTACGCCATGTTCTCGCTCCGGATGTAGGTGACTGTCGCCTGCACGCTCACGTAGGCGGGAGCGCCGACCCCGAGCTCCTCGTCCTTGATCTGGGCCAGCGTCACGACGCGGTCGTTGCGCCCCCCAATGCCAGCGCCGCTCAGCGCGGTCACGGCCATGGCGGCGCCGCCGCCGTTGTCGTACCTGAAACAAAGTGAGTTAGTCAGCCATGCAGCTTCACATGGAAACACAGCAGCAAATACCGGCACACTAGACTAACATTGTGCCATCCAATGTCGTGATGTCGAGAGTGTGAACGCCGCCGGAAAGCAAGTAGCCCATTGCCCAACTTCTGCTAACTACTTTATATACACACTTACCGGTCTTGCGTGTCAGCGACCAGGAAAGTGAGGGCGGGGGCAATCACCAGTGTCGAAGGGCTCCTGCCTCCGGGATGTCAGGGTCAACGTTCACAACAGAGCTGTTGACAGTGGACAGGTTCTTGCCATTGAAGTCGCCAACCCTTGCGCCCTTCACAGCCAAGATGGGGTGCCGGCCCACCTCCATCTCGAGGCGGTCACCAGGGTTGGTGCAGTACTGGCCCCACAGGGTGAGCTGTAACACCAGCAGCGTACTTCATGTGAGCGTGGGCCAGCGCTGGATCCTCCGTGACGCAGAGAGATAAAACAACAGGTGCACCGCCGTACCTCAATCGAACGCTGAGTGTCATCCTTGATGATGATGCTGCGCTTGCGAGCCTCCTGGCCATCCCTGCGTGTGATGGAGGTCTCTGGCCCCACGCTGTCCACAACGCCGAGAATATCCACAGTGTTGCCAGCAGGTGTCTCCTCCATCTGCGAAATCTTGGAGAACTGTGGAAAGAATCAGTTCAAGACCTGTCAGTGGGGTAGCGGTTCCGTCTGTGCAGGCCGGAAGACGCAAAAGGGGGTGAATGGTGGGGAAAAGGGGGGGGGGGGGGGGGTGGCTCGCTGCATCAGCATGGGGGTCTACCGCATAGCGGATGCTTGCGATGGCCTGCGCGTCTGGATCATCTGGGGCGCATCTCTCAATCAGCGAGCCAGGCTCCAGCGTGATCTCGTAGTCGCTGTTGGTGTGGTTGAATTGCTGCACGGCACGGGGCACAGGGTGCGCTCATCGGTCTGCGCACAGGCAGCTCTCATCCACATGTTCTCACGGCCCCAACACGGCCAGGAACGCACCGCCCTCTTCGGCTTCAGGCTGCCCTTGGAGACGGTGTACACATGGCCAGGTTCAACGATGTCGAAAAACTTATCAGCGGTGTCGTTAAACGCCACAGCTCGGATCTCGCCACCGGTGGCATCAAGCATGTCAAAGTTGAACAGCTTGCCATCTCCGCGCGCATTGTGATAGTGCCTCATCTCACTCTTCACTGTCACGCGCGCCTTCACAGTCCAGCGGCTCTGATAGGGGTTGAGGGACTTGATGGGCAGGATGCGCGGAGCGCTCGCATCGCGCACGGTGGGCCCGGCCCTGTTGTCTTGAAACCTGTGCACAGCGTCGACGCCATTGAGAGATCCTCAGCATCGCATACGAGGCTGTCAAGACTCAGCATGTCGTACAGAAGGTACCGATTGTATGTGTTTACTTGTGCGACGCGATTTTGGCTTTACAGTACTGCAACATACCAACTCAAAGCGAATAGTTCAGTGATGTTGTAGTCTGATGCAAGTGGCATTTGGTTGGAGGTGTTTCCATAATGAACACCGCATGCGTACCTGGCATTTGGGGCATAGCCTCCAGCGCCACCCATGCGGCTGTTCCCGGCCTGGTTGTTGCCGTAATTGATGCCCCCACCAGCTGGCGCCCCGTGGCCGGGAGGTGCGCCGTAGTTGTTCCCGTAGCTAGACGGAGCCCCACCGCCGGGGCCATACCCTCCGCCCTGGGCAGGCGGAGCGCCATAGCCTCCGCCCTGGGCAGGCGGAGCGCCATAGCCTCCGCCCTGGGCAGGCGGAGCGCCATAGCCTCCGCCCTGGGCAGGCGGAGCGCCGTACCCGCCGCTGCCGCCGCCATAGCCCCCCTGGTTGGGAGGAGCGCCGTAGTTGGACCCCGGGTTGCTGCCATACTGGGGACCTCCTGCTGGCTCGGGCTTGTATCCTCCAGGTTGGCCGGAGCCCACGTTGGGATGGATGTTCTGGGCCCCTGTGCCGGCGGCTGCCGCTGCGGGGGGCACACCCGGGTCCGCCGGGTCCTTGAACTGTACGGGGTTGCCGATCCGGTGTCCCAGGTCCGCAACGACATTGAGATTGAGGACGATGACAATCCTGCCGGCGCAGGCACCCAGGAGCGCAATCAGAAGAGCAACTTTCATCCCCCCCCCCCCCCCCTGCGCGCACGCGCGCACACACATACACACACACACACACACACACACACACACACACACACACACACACACACACATACACACATCCGCCCTCCAGCATGCGAACTTTGCAGTCTGGCTGAGTGGGCTGAGTGAAGGGGGGCGCACTTGCGGCCCTGCACGTTGTTGCATAGGAACTCAGACAGCTGGATCACGGTGTTGAGCTTCACGTTGTCGTTCTTGATCAGCATGTTCATCTGCGTGGCCAGCATCGTGGTGGTGCTATACTGGCCATCGCTCAGTACCAGCCGAAAGCGCTCCGCGCCAGTGCCCTGCGGGCTGTGGATCTGCTTGATATCTGGTAGCACGGGGGAGGGGGGAGAAAAGGTGGGAGGGGAGTTAGTCTCCTACCGGCAGAGACTTAGCCCCCCGACAGTGGGGAAGGGGGGGGAGGGGTTAGTCGACTGACCACGGTGGCGCTCCACCGGACGCCATCAGAATAGGCGCACAGTGCCGAAAATGTGACGTGCAGGTCGTGCAGTGCCCCGTACAGTTATTGTACTAGCTGGATTGGACTGCGGGGTGCGGATGCATGGCGTGCCCCCTTCTGTCTTCCTTTCTCTCTCATATGTCAAGCGTCCAAGGCGCATGAGAGGATTGATTCGCAGTCGGATGTACGGCGGCGACTGTGTCTTGAGCCCCCCCCCCCCCCCCCCCCCATTCGGCCCCGAACTTCCCCGAGCACAAGGAAAACCAACACGGCGGCGTTTGTCAGGTGTCAGCGTGAGAAAACTTAATACAAGATCAGGGACGTGAGCAGCCGAGGCCAGCGATGGGAACGATAAGGGGCAGCGGCGAAGGGGGAAGAGAAAACAAAGCCGGCCGTGTCGCTCGGGAAAGCGGAGCCGCAGAGCGCCCTGCTCCGCTCTTCGGTCCCGGATTATGAGACGCAAGCTGTCTCCCGTGGTGCTTTGTACCCCAACATGATGCTTCCGAGGCGGGTAGGCATGAGACGGTAAAGACGAGCGCGCGCGGGGGGGGGGGGGGGGGGGGGGGGGGGTCACCGATGCACTGCAAAGTGGGGCGAATCGACGTGTCGCTCCCCACCAGCCGCGCCACCGCGCCCGCGGTGAGCTGAACGTCCATGACGCTCTTGCGCTGCGCTCCCGCAAGCGGCAGGGGTGATTATTGCGGCACGCTCGGTGGCGGTGCTTGTGCCTCCTGGCCGTGGGATGCACTCTGCTGGGCTGTTGCCTCGTATTTGCTTCGAGTGTGCCGAGCTCGGCTGGCAGGTAGACGAGCAGATCCCCGAGACACCTGCTGGGAGAGGATTCGCAGTAGAGGTAGGCGGTGGAGTTTTTCCAAATTAGTATATAGCCACAGTATATGGGCCGGTCATCGGTATTGTTCAAAATTCAAATCTGATGACGATATCTACGACTCATTTGAAAATATCAGCGCAGCAGCGATTGTATAAATGTAAAGCAAGCAGCAATTATATCACTGCATATTCAAAATATTTATTATTACAATTAAGCAAATAATGACAATCAGCAATTATAAGCAATCGATAAGCAGATACTTGGTGACTTCCTGGTTCCCTTGGTCTTCCCTTGTTCTTGGCTCCCTGGCCTCCTGCTTGACCCTTGGTTTACGGCTTATATCTGTTTTGCTGGCAACCTTTCAGGATTGCTTTAGTTCTGCTTATAGTGCGCATATGTTATGTTAAAGAAGCGATGTAGGAAGTACAGTCAATACACGACATACTCGATTAGCACCGCAGCACACAATCCTGCTTCATCCGAATGCTGTCGCCGCGCCATCAGGCTATGCTAGCAGCACAATCTAGTATCGACTTTAAGATCTACTTCAGTAGTCGCGCTACATCATGCTGTTTCCTCGGTACTTTTAGCCAGGCATTCTCCGTCGGTGCTATCCTTGAATAAACAAAACCCATCAGCAGACAATCCCCAGTCTCTAAATGTAGCACTCGCAACAGCATCTTCACAACGCGCTGTCGTCAACCACAACTTCTCAAGCCGTCCTACGTCGTGTCGTCCTCCTCCCAGGCATTTACGCTGAAACAATTCATTCAGCTTGAGCGGCTTAATTAGTTGTGGCCTCCAGTGCGACGATGCGGGGCATGCTGTGAGCTCATCCGGGCTCAACCGCTCGTCATACCATCCCCATCCCCATCCCATCACTTTCAGACAAGGCGGAGTCCTTCCCCGTAGTTGACCGCTCCAAGGTGTGACCACTGGAGCGGCCCCCGAATTAGTCCACTCGCGACTTGGCGACTACTGACGGCATGCCTGCAGCAGTCTGTGCCCGTCCGGACACACTAAGGCGGCGGGTGTGCGTCCCTGTTATCCATTATATGTCGAACGCACTCCATCATAGAAATCTGTGAGCGAGCCCTATATACATGTCCTGCCCCAACCCCTTCGCCATCTTTTTGTTTCTGTTTGTGAACCGGCTGCAAGACGAAGAAAGTACCGGCGCGCCGCGGCGCCGCCCTCACCAGGCAAAAGGGGCGAGCAGTTCGAGAACCCGTGTTGCCACGGCTGCTCCCCGGCAAACACTGGCGAGCAGCCACTAAGGCAGATTGCTCAGCCAAGGACAATCAATATTTCTATGTTCCACGTAATCAAGCTAAAGGATATTCCAGGGTATCCTGGCAGAACGCAGCAAACAACAGCACATGTGAAGGAGTGTATCTGGACCTGGGCCACACCTCACGGTGGATGGTCTTCTGCTGTCCGATCCCCAGTAGTTACATTTTCATACTTATCCCTGATATTATCTGACAAGTCAGGCTTACGTGCAGGTTAAAATGACACGAGTACATGCGGGTGTACTCGTGCTTTATATGATGTTGTTCGTCGGAGTCCACCTCCGCCCCCCCCCCCCCCCCAAAGAAACACATTCATGTATAGTGGAAAGAATTGCGCTGAGATGTGCTTACACTGGAGGCCGTGCGGTGGTGGCCTGAACCGGTACACGATGGTAACCAGATGCTGCATTGATGCAGGTTTGCCAATACTGCACATAATGGCACCCCAGGGTGTCCCTAGGAGTGCCCAGACACAAATAACCCACACGGTACATGATACGCGAGTTCACAACGGCCGCGCAGCACTTGGTACTGGCTTGTATGGAAAAGGGAATATGTTCTGAACAGTAAGGAACCCCGCCCCCACCCCCAACACACACGCACACACCGATTCGGCGCTGCCTAAAAGAACAACCTAGTCTGTCGCCCAAATCGATATTTCCTTGATGTGAGTTGTGAGTTCCGGATGTTTTCAGCCCCCCTAACAGTTTCTTGAGACGTGGCGGTGGCGCACATAGAGTACATGGTCCAGGTACATTACACAGCATAACATGTATGCTTGGTAGTATTTACACCCCGCCAAACGCATCCGTATTAAAATGTCGTACAATATCCTATGAACTGCGGGCCAATGATAAGGAGAAGAAGCATGGTGACGGCGCTTAACAATCATGATCCGTAACACTACAGGATATGGAATAGTGCGCTTGCAAGTATGAACACGGTGGCAGCAGCCCCGGAGGTAGAAAATATGCTAGCGCTGCCTGAGGTTGGTTGCTCTGTGCTACCACCGGTGGGACTGCCAGATGGGCTGCCTGTGCTGCCACCGGTGGGACTGCCAGATGGGTTGCCTGTGCTGCCACCTGTGGCGGTGCTGAGTAGCTCTACCGCGGGGGCGGCAATCCTGTTCAGAAAGGCAGCGGGAGGTGGGATGGGGGCAAGTGGACAGTCAAACTGAGGAAATATGTACAGTTACATCCAGGCTGTTTACTACTGATGAATGTTGTCAGGTGTTGCTATATACAGGAAGTTCAAAGTGCATGAACTGTGAGATTGGATGGCAAGGTCATGGCGCAAGCTGATAGCACTCTGCAGCAGGCGGGGTGATACTGACAGGCTGTGCTCTTGCTCGACGGTGTGTACCTTACGATTGGTCAGGCTCGAAGGTCATGCACGCCGAGTTGATGCAGTCCCGCAGGCCGGTCTTCTGCGCAGTGAGGAGGGGCAGTGAGGAGGGGCACGCAATGGAGTTAAAGGATGTCGCGCGAGTTCCTCCGTATAGAAGCAAGCGGGGCCACTACCGGCACTTACATCTTGGGGACCATCGGTGAAGCGATGACCCTAGGTGCAGGCCGCAGCGAGAGCAGACCAGCTCACCGTCCTCGGGGTTGAGCAGCACGGCCGAGGGCGAGATAGTGTCATAATACGCTGGCCAGCCGCTGCAGCGGCAGGGAAGGATATGTCAGGTGCAAGACAGACTGTGCAAAGCGAAAGACAGAAGGCTCCCGGCCGTGAAAAGCAGAGGCGGATGGCCACACTATGAAGCCAGTCTGTGCTGCGAATTCACATAGGGGCGGGCGGGGACCTACCTGCGGCTGTCATACTTGTGCTCGCTGGAGTACAGCTCCTGCCCACAGCATGAGCACTTGTACACTCCGCTGTCCCAGAACTTGTCATACTTCCCGGAGAAACTCGGCTCCGCCCATTTGACATTGTTCAGGCAAATGGTGTCGAAAATGGGTTGGCTCTCGGTGTTGGGACCGCCGTACTGTTCGCAGGTGGAGGCGGCCTGCTCGCGCGAGCGAGGGGGGGCGGGGTAGAGGGATTGGTATAAACCTCGGACTCGTCTAGGGCCGACTCGGCCGAGAGAACTTGGGCGTGGGCCAGTTCTTCACAATCAAGAAGCTGCTATATCGCGAGACGGGGTCCGAGTCGCGGCTCCGGTTACCTTGCAGTCCGGTGCGTGTTCGCAGGGCGGCACGGCGGCGTGCGCTGCCACCAGCCCGAGCAGCAGAAGCTGAATTGCGCGACGGGGAATGAAAGCCATTTTACCAGCTCCTTTTTTTCACTGTGCGGCCGCCCTCTCGTCCCTGGCGGCGCACACCGAGAGCGGTATTGTATGAAGCTCCTGGCAACGGAGGGGAGCGGTACTTTGGTGGTAGCACCGGTGGCGCTCGTCCGAGAGTGCTGCGGATGTGTATGCCCTGTTGTCCCTGTATCGACCGCGACCGCATTGCTTTCCCGGACTCCCAGCAAGAAACCTTCGTGCTTGTTCGGCGCGCGGCCACGTTGCCGGACGTCGGTGCATTACGAGATGAAGGGGAGAAGAGCGAGACGAAACGAATACGCTAGGAATACAGAACATACACGTTGCCTCAACGCAACATTGCTCTAGTAGTACATATTATATTTACCGCGCACCAGCGCCTATCTATGCAGACCACATCAGCACGTCATCAATCGGCAGGCATGCTCGGGGGACGATGAGAACATTCACAATTAAGGCTGTTGATGTCGGATGTCGCGTCGGTAGACATGCCTCAACGCTGCACATTGCTGCACTTCTGCAACTGCTGTGCGCAGGGAGGCTAGTCAGACGGGCTGATGGCGACCTGTGTGTGGCAAGAGTAATCTCGTCGAAACAATAGCCGACGCAGCTGGTCGAGCACGTGCCACGGGTTTAGTCGCCCCGCGCCCCCCCCCCCCCCCCCTTCGTTGAAACAATAGCCGACGCAGCTGGTCGAGCACGTGCCACGGGTTTAGTCGCCCCCCCCCCCCCCCCCCCCCCCCCCCCCCCGCACCCCCCCCGCTGTGCTTCTCAGCTTCGACGGTCTGTCAGTTTTGCAGCGGGTCAGCGAACGGCAACGTCGCCCGCCTGTCTGCCTGTCACAAGGCATCGCCACCTTCAGAGACACAGCTGGAGGCGGTCGCTGCACATACACAATGGGCTTCCTCGATGACCTGGGCAAGATGGCCAAACAACACGGGCCGGGAATAGCCAAGTTCGTCGCGGAGCAGGCCGGTAAGAGCGCCAACCCGCTGGAACCCCCCCCCCCCCCCCCCCCTCCCTCCCCTTCCCTACTCACTCAGGCTGCAGGGCGCAGCCCTACTTCGCACAGAGAGAAAGAGACACAACCTGAGGTGCACTGGCACCGCTGGCTTTGGTTGCAACGTGGTTGAAGGGCATCTGAGCCGCGATTGGGTGAGACGCTGAGGGCTCAGCACCAGGCACAGGACATGGCTTCTCCCAAATAGATACTGTCTCTGCGCGCACCAACACCGCCTAGCAATGCAGTCTGCAGGACGGGCGGGAACGGGGCGTTTGGACGGGGCGGGCAAAGCTGAATGGGCTGTGCCCTGGCACCGCCGCAGGTGGCTCCGCGTCCGATTCCTCCCCGACACGCAATCAGTTCAGCGCCGACGCGGCCAAGGCGGTCCCCGCACTTGTGACCATGTTCTCCGGCTGCAAGGACGGCCAAACCTCCGCTGATGTGTCCAACGTGCAGTCCTTTGGGCTCCCGACCGACTGCGGGCCGGCTGGCGCGGGCGGTGCATGCACGCACGCGCTGCTCAAGTACGCCTACTCCCAGCAGGGCGAGTTCACCTACAAGGAGCTGCTGGTCGGGATGCGTGAGATCCTGCGGAGCGGCGGGTGGGTGCCTGTCATGGCGCTTGCCCTTGTGCTCTAACCGGAGCAGGCACTTCTGTACCACCTCATTGCCAGTCACCAGGCGGCCTGAGTCCAGGCGACCGCCCCCGCGCCCGCCCAGGTACTCGCAGATCCCGCAGATGAGCTCCTCCAGACAGCTGAACCTGGATGAGGCATTCACCGTGGGGGTGCCGGCTGCGGGCGGCAAGAAGCGGGCGCTGCTTATCGGCATCAACTACGGCGGCCAGAAGGGCGAGCTCCGCGGCTGCCACAATGACGTGGACAGCATGCTCAAGTACCTCAAGTCCGCGGGCTTCGCGGATGGCTCCTGCGAGGTAGTCGGTGTATCCTGCTCCATCAATCAGAGCTCTGCATGTGCGTGTGCCACATGGGCTGATGTTTGCCTCGTCATACTTAATACCCTTGCACTCAGGTCCGAGTGATGCGCGACAATGGCAGCGACGAGCAGCCAACGTCCGCCAACATCCTCAACGCCTTGGCCTGGCTAGCGCATGGAGCCGCAGCAGGTCAGTTATGGGCAGAATAGAGGGGCAAGCGAGGCGGGCGGGGTTCAGGGGTCGGGGGCGTCCATGTTGTGGCTTGGTGAACGTGATGCCGTAGCATGACATACCGCAACCACACCGTTCCCCCGCGCCAAGAGACAAGGTCATTACTCATCCTGCACTCTATCAAAATGCGCCATAAAACTTCACATACACTGGCATTCCAATGGAAGTTGCGGGACGATTCATCCTTTTTGGTCCCGAGCATCCAATTAAATGTGCACAGCGCTCCCCTGTCTGAGTCGTACCCCTGACGTGGCAGGGGATGCCCTGTTCCTGCACTACAGCGGCCACGGGGGCCGCATGAAGGACGACAACGGCGACGAGGCGGACGGGTACGACGAGACGCTGATCCCCCTGGACTTCGAGACGGCGGGGCAGATGCGGGACGACCTGCTGCACAAGACGCTGATCATGAGGCTGCCGGAGGGGTGCAAGCTGACGGCCGTGATGGACTGCTGCCACAGCGGCACCGTGTTTGACCTGCCGTACGAGCTGATGGTGGACAAGAACGTGCTGGACCAGCTGCTGTCCGGGAAGCTGGGCCAGCTGCTGGAGAACCAGGGCTTCTTTGGCCAGGCGGTGAAGGGCGCCATCCGCTGGGTGGGCGAGAACCCGGACCAGGCCAAGGCGGCGGCGGGTTTGGCGATGAAGATGGCGCGCGGGATGAAGCTCTTCTAGTGTCACACATGGGTCATTAGCCTGCAGCGTGGGATGTGCAAAACGGCGTGGGACTAAGCATGGACACCGTGTGCCAAGGTAATGAATCAAGCAGCGGTATGGCACCTGTATATGCAAGGGAAGTAAAACAGCCCTCTGGGGCACTTCCCTAACCCAGCAGATCCTTCACGCATCATGCTCCAGCCTGCCGCGGCGGGTCAGGTCCGCATTGTGAAGCGCGCCGGTCGCCATCTTGGCGTGGGTTGAGCCCCTCGGAGCGGACACCGAAGCCCTTTCGCCGCGCTTGACGCTGCCCGCGTGCTGCAGCCTATGCACAGTCACTGCCGCCCCAATCAATGTCTACGATACCAGTACCGGGCAGCGCTGACTTCAGCACTGACTCTCAATGAAACAGCTGCCAATGCTCGCGAGGCTCGGCATACCTCCTGGCAGCCAGCACTGGCTCTTAACACCCCCCCCCCCCCCCCCCCCAACACCTGTGCGGCAGCGACCAACTTTGGCTGTGGAGGGCAATGATCCTTTGGCCCCGGCTTAGGGTCACGCTCGCCATGCTCCTAATCGCGCCGATCCAGCCCTTTGTGCGTGCTATCTCCACCACTGGGCAGCGCCACTGGTCACTTTCCTGCCCATTGCTCACTTTCCTGCAAGCGGAACGTATGACAGACACCGCATGCTCCCTCTTCATTTGCAGCCATCTGAGCATCCACTATCATGTGGTGGTATTGGTGATGCCAATAACCACAGAGTGCCGCTGCTGGGAGGGCAAGGCAGCGCCGCCGGGGATGGCACGCGTCCATATGGGAAAGGCGTGGGGCACAGCTGCCACGACACCCTCCGTGCCGGCAGCAAGCGCGTGCGGCTGCGGGTGGGCGCAGGATTACAATGCGCTAGTGGCTGCGCCTCGTACATGGGAGCACACAGGCAGCTAGGGATTGCTAAGGTTGGAGGCTAGAAGCGATGGCAGAGGGAGTCTTGTATGAGTTCGGTCTTCAATCACAAGGTGGGGGGTAAGATATATGTTGGGCGGGGGGGCACAGGTCACTGCTTATACACGAGCACCGGGCAGGGCGCGTTGTGTGTGCAGTGGTCGCTGACACTGCCAAGCCCAAGGAACGAGTTCATCGCCCTGCGGAAAAAAAGGTGCAGTGAGGCACTGTCAGTGGCGGTGTGCAGCTGAATGCGCCGGCGCTGCGCGCGCGTTGTCAGGTAGCAAAAGATGTAAAAAGCGTATGTAAACAGTGCTGAATGTACACTATCCCACAAAGCATTACTGTATAGCAGCAAAGTGGCTCAGAATGTCATGAATGCTGGTTGGAAGCAGATGTTGGGGTGATGTCCTGTCAGTGTACCGCGAGCATCGTGATGGCAATACCAATGTGTTCATCACACGCAGCTGGCGCGCTTCGGCACTTGGAGCGATGAGGCGGTGCGCACCTTTGGAATGCGCCCAGGCCGCGGTTGCCAACCACGAGCATGTTGTTCCCGTTCTGTTCAAGGTAGTGGCAGATGGACTCCCCCACGCCAGACGCGCCGCCCTCCGGGATGAGCGACTTGAACCAGACGTGCTCGAGCGGCACCCCGCGATTCCCTGCCATCTCCACCGCGGCGCGTGCAGTGGCCTCCGCCTTCTTCAGCGCCTCGTGCTTGGCCTCCTGCAGGGATGACAGTGGCCAATGGCAGGTATTAGCGCCCCTTCTCCATGCGGATGATAAGATGCAAGCAGAGGGCGGGGTGATGGGATGGAGGGGGCGAAAAGAGGGAAGAGGGAAGGGGAGGTGGGGGGTTCACCTGCCACTGCTTGGTCTCTAGGGCCGAGATGGCGGGGGAGGTGTCGTCCAGGATGGGGTAGCTGATGGGCGGGGCGACGGTGATGATGTGGAGCTCGTCCGTCTCCTTGATCAGGTGGCCCAGCGCCCACTCCATCATCGCCTTGGAGTGCTCCGATGCGTCCACGGCCACGCAGATCTTGCGGCGCACGCCGCCCTCCGATACGGATGGGAGATCGGAGCCGTTGGACGGCGTGGCGGTCTCGGGCTGCGCCACCGCCAGGGTCTCGTGGCAGCCCTGGCGCACGACTAGCACGGGCGAGTGCAGGGTGTGCACGCAGTGGTCGCTGACGCTGCCGAGGCCCACCATGGACAACATGCTCCTCTTCATCGCGCCGTGCCCGCGGCTGCCCAGCACCGTGACATCCACCTTCTTCGCATTGGCGTACTCCACGAGGGTCGCGCCGACGCCAGAGGCGCCGCCCATGGCGGGCAGCGCGTGGGTGTGAAGGTGGCGCAGCTTCATGTTGGTGGCGCGCACGCAGGCGACGGCCTGCTTGAGGGTGTCGGCCGCCTCCATCTCGTCGTGCTTCTTCTGCGCCTCCCACTGGTGTGTCACCGCGCTCACAGCGCCTGCGGTTGCCAGGGGAGCCACTGCAGCCAGCAGCAGGCACGTCAGGCGGAATGTAACACAGATCACCATGCGCTCAGGTAGGGCGGCGAAGGATGAGGACGAAGAAGGGGGAAGGGTGGGGGGTTACAGCCTCACCCGGCGTCACGGAGTACGCCACCGGTGGCAGCACCGTCACGATGTGCACGTCATCGTCCTCATCCACCATGTGCTTCAGAGCCCATTCGAACGCGGGCTTGGATGTCTGGAAGTGGTCTTCCACGCACAGCATGGCGGTCTTCCCCATCGTGTCAAAGGCACCAGAGACACCGACTGCTCCGGCATGCGCGCACACGGGCAAGGCGAGCGGGGCAGGAAGGCAGCGCGGTACAGTCTCAGACCTCGTCCTCCGACAGGCAACAAGGTGCGACTCCAACGGCAGGACAGCGAGAGGTTATATGCGAGACGGGGGTCTTAGGGCGCAAGGTGTGTGGTGTTTGGGCGCGAGAGGGGGGGGGGGGGGGGGGGGGGGGGGCTTGCAGTTGTCGGCCCCCGAGACCTAACAGTGACTCGTGCAGGTGACTGGCTCCGTCACGAGCACGGCCCGAGTGGCGACGCAGCCCAGCCGGTAACCGTGTGTGGAACAAGCAGTCCCTCAGCATGCACGTGGTGAAAAGATTTGGGGCGCTTACGTGAGCGAGTGGCGGGACGTGCGTGGTCCTTCAGTTCTTGTAGGTGGGTTTGGCTCGTACCAGGCGACGCGGCGATTCGGCGCTTTATCGATATTACTCTGTCGTCAACTCTTGTTTGTTGTCGTCGGCGACGCGGGAGGTGCGTCGACAGGTGTCGGCTTCGCGTAGTGGAACGCTGTCAATGGGGGGTAAGTCTGTAGATTACCTTCGGCTGTTCAGAGTTGGGCTCTAGCGACTATGATTTAGCGACTGTGCTGGTGTGTTGCTGTTCGTGTTGTGGAAAGCGTGTGAGTGCTCGCTCGGCAGAACCGTCTGCGGCGGGCAGCGCCGAGATCGTCGCGCGTCGTCAGCAGGAGCGCGGTGGCTCAACATTCGAGATCATCATTTTTTCCCGCCCCCGGGACAGGACTGGCACCAGTGAAACCCTTGCAGCGTCTCTACGACGGCCGTTTAGGCAGCAATCCAGTTACGGAAAGCCCTGGGTAGGCGACGCTCCGTTATAGTCATCAAGCAAATTGCCGAAGCATTTCGCAAGACTAATTGAAGGCCAGTGACGGAATTTCCAACACTGTTGGATCACCGTCTAAAACACTGCCATCAAAATACCCGGCACTGACCACGAAAGGTCCGCCCTACCCGTTTCGGCGTCGAAGACCTGTGACGAGCATGATATTGATATGAGTCATCCTGATCAACATATGATTCTCATGTTAATAAGGATTCAGGATTTATATGTGATCCCAATTATATATGTGAGCCCTCTCAGTGTGGCGCGTGCTGTGGGGGGGTGATGCTGACGACAACGCGTTTACACAAACGTACCGCACCGGGAATTCAGGATGCGTGTCCTCTCGTATCATTATCGCAAATCGTCCGGCAATCGCGCCACGACCGTAGAAGCGCTACTGCTATATTTGCTGACGCACACAACAATGGCATCACTGTTCCCGGCGGACCCTGTATCACTACTGCGGGTACTGTGGTGGTACTGGTACGTCAGTGTTCCGCGTCAGCACAGATGCTGAGCAGCAGCGGGTACATTACGAGTAGCGACTAGCAGGGCAGAGGCAGACGACGCGCGGCGGCCATCAATATGTGATACATCAGATTTAATATTATGTGGAAAAGAGTAAGCTGACATATTTCGTGAACGCGCGCGCGGCACTTAATAGCAATTGGTAATTGCTAGCGTCGTGTAATTGCGGCGGTCGTAACGCATTGTATGCAGTACCGCCAAAATTACTAAATGCCTGGGCACAGTCCCATTATTCCCTTAGGGCTTTGCTACCTGCTCGGACAGGCCATGCCTAAGGTCGACCCAGGGGGAATAAATGTTCCTTATGAGGTCCTTAACGCTCCTTCAGACGGACATGTGCACGGGTGGTGGCTAAGTGGGTGTATTATGGGCGGGCGATGAGGTGGGTCCAGTGGGACAGTAAATGATTTTAAAATTCCAAGTTCGACCGGACCGGCAAAACCGCTCCAGCCGGAATACCTATAATGGCCGGATCACACCCACCGACTGGCCACCCTCTATGTGTTCTGGCCTTGGGAGGCGGAAACAGGGGCCGTTGGATACTTTTGATACGTCCGTTCGCAGTTAGTCCCAGGGCTGCAGTTAGTAATTTGGTTTCAGGCTTATGTCTCTCTTTTGCTGGCAACCTTTCACAGTTGAAGTTAGTTCTGTTTGTAGTGCGCTTTTGTGAAAGCCCTTATGTAATTAATAAATGCAGTTAGTAATTGTTGGCGGGGTAGGAAATCGATCATTGCATAGCGACTAATATGGATGTCGTGAACATGCTTATTAATACAGTATAATATTTGGTAGCCGCTATATATCCGTATGGTGAACTTTTTGGTTACAGGGAGAGCGTCCGGAGAATGCACGCAAAGTACTGGGGGAGGAAAAAGCATATCCGTATGGTCGTCGATATGCCTGTCTGTAACACGAGACGAACCGCCGAGACAATTCAGCAACGGCAGCAGCGCTGGACGACAACGTGCGAGGTCGTCGTCCCGCCGTGAGGGCTCTTGGCTTGGTGGCCAAGCAGGCATCACTGCTTGATGCAACCTCGTCGGGCTCTAGGTTACCACCACACAGACGTCGGTATTCTCTCCTTGGCGAGCGAAATCCTCATCGGATTACGCCCTGCCCTCCCACGCTCTTCTGAGCCTCGACTGCTGACTGGCCCCGAGGAGGTGATTCATACTAGCGCTGCTGGCAACTCGGTATTGCAGCTGTGTTTTGTTTCCCAACCAGCGAAGGCGCCGCCTAAAGCGGGCGCGCGCGGGAGCGGTCATCAGTTGTGCTAAACTGCCCATCAGCCGTGCTGGCGTTGTGTTGCGCTGCGCCAAAGATGTTGCCGACTTCAGTGGGCAGCATGCAAAGCGGCGCGGCTCTCCTGCAGCGGCGCGCCGGGGTCGGCTTCGGTGGGCGCCATCGAGGGCAAGGCGCGCACCGCGGGCTCAGGCCCCTGTTACAGGCAGCGGGGCTGCAGGCACGCAGCGGAGAGGCGGCAATGAGCCTCGCAGCATCGGGTGTAGCGGCAGCCGCGGCGGCATTGCTGCTGGCAGGTGGGAGCGCGGCGCTGGCCGGTGACGTGGCGCCAGAGTATCTGCAGCCCTGCAGGGCGGCGGACCTCGCGTGCGTCTCCACATCCGCGATCTCCGCCCCCAGCAAGTATCTCCCGCCCTGGAGCTACGATGGCGCCGAAAACCAGGCCATGAGGCGGCTGCAGGAGGCGGTGCTTCAGCAGGTGCGCTCTGCTAGCCGGCTGAGCGGCCTGAGCCTGGGCAGGGCCCGTCGTGGTGGTCCTCCTGCCGCATTCCGAGAACAATTCCTAAAACCAGTTGTCCGCTGGCAGGGCGGAAGGATAAATGCCAAGCAGGACAGGTATCTACGCGTAGAAATCCCGTATCAGGGCGGATTTCCTGCGCCAATCCGGGGTCGATACGGTGGAGTTTCTGTTCAACGCGGACCGCAAGCTGGTCACCTTCCGCAGCGTGGACTCCGTCGCCAAAGCGCCCCCGCCCTTCTGCACCAAGCCCGGCTGCGTCAATGGTGAGAGTGTGCTACACTACTCAGTACATGAACCGCCATCGGCTTGCCGTACCCACCAATCATCAATTCCGCATGCCTGCCACGCATTCTCGTATGGGTGGTGCGGATGCTGGTTGGGGGGGGGGGGGGGGGGGGGGAGACGCTGGCTGGCATAGGTGTAAGGTGTGCTGTCACGCGCTGGGGACCTGCGTACAGGCCCACCCAACCGGCAGCGGATGGAGGCGCTGAGGGATGAGCTGCTCTGGAGCCCGCTTGAGACGGATGAGGACAAGAAGTGGGTGCAGATTATGCTGCACTGAGCCGGCGCAAGGAAATATAGCCGCCAGGCGCCAGCGACGAGCAGGGAGAGCACCAGGGGACATAGCCTGGCCGACCTGTCCAAAACTCCACCATGTACAACGGGATACATCATCCATCATAACGCTGGCAACCAAGGCGGCCGCATTGTTTGCCAAACGCTGAAATGTTTCATGTACATAATATGTCTGCATACCCGCTACTACTACTGCACCGTTCCGGCCAGCCAGGGCTCATGGGCTGAGCAACTGAACGGAGGAGATACTGCTTTGAAGGAATGAATGGCTGTATGCGGAAGACTTAAATACAAGGGGCACATCACTAGGCGCTGTAGTCGAGCCGCACTGCCCGAGCAATGATAGCGTTGAAGCAAAATGTGCTACGAATAGGCGACCGGGTTGTGTCATCCAACATGTTGATGCGGCGGCCAGCGCGATTGACTGGGCTGCATGAGGCTCTGCTCCAGGCGAGACAGCTGGTGCAGCACCCGCAGCTGTCTCTCCTCCAGTTCCGCCCACCGGCAGCCCTCGTCCCCCGCGCGCACCACCACCGCCTGCATCGTCGCAGCCTCCGGCCCACCCGCTCCCTCCGCTACTTTCCTGCCTGCGGTCTCATGCGCCGGGCGGGCCTGCTCCTGCTCTGCCTTCCTGGCTGCTGTCATCCAGGGATGCTCCAGCACCTGAGGCACCCGCCCAACCCACAGCGTGAGAGGGCCCGCAGCCCCAAGCCATCACCTGGCACCCTGCCATCAACCACAATAACCACACCCATCCGCAGCGTTGCTTGCAGTGTCAGCTGTCCACACTGCAGCATGATCGAACTCGGGCCAGACGCTCCCAGAGTATCACAGACACTTCCAACATCAACAATTCGTCCACGCTGCCCCCTTCTCCCGCCCCTAACAAAAGGCTGCGCCACATGCGTGCGCCAGAACTTGCCTGCGCCGCGGTTGGGCGCTTCCCCGGTGACTTGTCCAGCAGCCGCATTATAAGCTCCTTTGCGCTGGGCGACACGCTCGCCCACACCGCCTCCCGGAAGTCAGGCGGCGCCTACCAGCATCCACGGTGGAGGAACAGGGGGTAAGCTTGACTCGTAGCATGGCGAGGGTCCAGCTACATGCGTGCTGGAAGTGAAGCGAGAGGGGGGAGCGCGAGCAGTGCGGCCGCGCACACCATCTTTATCTGAGTCTCATTCGCGAAGGGCACGTCGCCGCACAGCATCTCGTACAGCACCACGCCAAGCGCCCAAGTGTCGCAGGCGTACGTGTACTGCCGGCTCAGGAAGACCTACCAGCATATGTGCCGGGTTGGGGGTGGAGGCGCAGTGTAAGGGGCGGCAGCAGTAGCGCTGATGAGAAGGCTGCGCCTTGTTGATCGCAGCATTGCAGTTGCATGCATGTACAGTCAGGTTTCTCATCTGAATCACAATGAGAGGGCGATCCGGTAAACCAAGGGGGGAGCAGAGGGGGGGGGGGGGGGGCACCTCCGGTGCGATGTAGTTGATGGTGCCTAGCAGCTCCCGGGGCTGCGCCGCATCTGGTGCCCCCTCCCGCCGGCCAAGCCCATAGTCAAACAGCTGGATGGGAATTGAGGGGGGGGGGGGGGGGGGGGGGGGGCAGAATTGCAACACCTGCCTCAGAGATGCACTTGGCATGCTGGTCCCCAGTTGTCCCCCCCCCCCCCCCCTCCCCGCCCAATCCCCCCTTCCCCTTAGTGTGGTCTGCCCCCACTCCACACTGATGTGGGCATAGATAGGGCTTGCCGCGTTTTAAGCTGTGTGTGCCTGTGGCAACGCCCATGTGCAGGTGCTGGAGGAGGGACGGGAGCGCGGGGGCGGGGGGGGGGGGAGGGGGGGGTACCTTGACATGGCTGCGGGTGGAAAGTCCCTTCCACATCACATTCTCCGTCTTGATGTCCCGATGCACCACGCCCATCGCATGCAGCGTCATTACCGCGTCCACCAGTTGCCTGCGCTTAACAACAATACCAGCCATATCATGAGCCGCCTGCAGTGTGACCGGATGCCCTGCTACAGCCGGGAGAGAGGGGGGGGGGGGGGGTGCTCACCGCATAACGACAGCAGCCATCGCCTCGCTCAGGCAGCCCTCGAACGCCACCACCTCCGACAGCAGCGGCCCATGGCAGCGCTCCATCACCAGGTACACATTGCTAGCGTCCTGTAAATCAGCGGCTGCGCCATGTAAGTCCCTCCTTCTCTCCTCCACAACAGCTGAACCCCCCCCCCCCCCCCCCCCCCGGGTAACCCCCCTACCTAGTCACCCGCTCGCCATCCTCTGCGTTCCGCCGTGTCCATCCTTCAGCCACCGCCGCTGGCAGCAGCTGCGCATCAAAAGGAGGGAGCGAGCGGGGGGCACCAGCGCAGCTCACCTCATAATTGGCGATGAGGGACACGAGGTGCTCGTGACCTGGCACGTGCTGTGTTACGTGCTTCATGATGTCCAGCTCAGCTGCCATCACGTCTGGACAATTCTCGGACTTTGATAGGACCTGTCACGCCGCAGTCGGTCGGAGGGAGGGAGGGAGCTCAGATCAATATGCATGCCCATATCGGTGTCCGGACACACAGACGAAATGGCGTGCTGAAACGGCAGTGAGCAACGCAGAAAAGCGGTCACGGGCGTTGACGATTCATATGCCTCGTATTGACAAGTCAGAACTATCACGCCGGGCGATGTGCGGGCGAAGTACTCCGCTGGCTGATCAAAGGACCAATTGATAAAGAATGCAAGGCGAGTTCTAAGGCCAGCGAGGCCTGCCCAGCCGCGCACCTTCACCGCCGCGCGTTCGCCGGTGGTGCGGTTCGACGCGGCGCGAACCGACGCGAACGCGCCGCAGCCGAGACACTCCCCCAGGACCCAGCCAGAGGCTATCCACTCGCCGCCGACTGTGGCGTCACCGCCGTCGTGTGGCATGATAGCAGGCATGGCCCACGCTGCTCTTGCTATGGCTGTCCTCACCGGGAGGTGGGCGGGCACTGCTGCTGCTATGGCTGTCCTCACTACCCGTGCTGGTAGTCAGCTTTTTTAATACGAGCACGGGCAGCAAGTCGCTATCTACAAATACTAGTGTGCCTGCGTGTTGCGGCACTCGCTGGTTTAGTGGCGAGTGACCGCGCGTGTCATCCGTTCCGTTGTCGGTAGCGACTATCGGTACCGGTACCGGAGCGCTCCGGGATGTGCAGTCGTTGCTGGCGCTCTTGCGGGCTTTATTTTTGGTGGAACCACGGGCAGCCCAGCGCGCGCGGGCGGCAGCCAAGGCCAGCTCTGCGCTGGCTGCTGCTTGTAATTGCTGACTAATCCAATAAGCAGGTAAGGATTAGTCATTCGTCAAAGCTCGCCGAGCGATTATTTGCCGCGTGGTTCTGAGCGACAGTAGTTTTATTGGGCGAGGCTTTTATGTATTTTGGGCCCATCTGGCAGGTAGGCTCAATAGGGAATCAATGAGTGGAGCCCGATGCCGGCGCAAGCGCGTCGGCGCCGATGTGGGCTGTCGAGCTTCGCGCCGCTCATACCCGTGTCGTTGACGAGTGTGGAGACGCGGTGCTCGAGGATCTAGTGGGGCCGTTGGCATGTGCCCTAAAGTTGCTCCCCTCCAAGCGCTCCCACGTTGCCCGTGCCGGCTGCTCGGCCGCCGGGGCTGAGCCGGCGTCTGCAATGCGCTCGGCGGCCGACCTCCAAGCTATCCCGCATTACTCGGACTTCCCCTTGCACTCCATGCGGAAAGTACAGGAAACCCTGAGCCACCGCATTCACACGGTCCGTTTCGCAAAGCTTGCTGCGCGTATGCCTACAAGCGGCCCTGACAGCAACCGCTTCCGAGGCCGCCTCTTACGCGCGGCGACAGCGTTCCTGGTGACTGCTCCTCCAAGTGAGGGTCGCCTTGGTGAAGTCCGTGAGCGTTCCCCTGAGTACTACGATTCCATGTTCCGCGTTGCCGCTTGCCGCCCATTTGGCCTCCCGGCGCCTCCTGTCCTCTCCCTTGGAGAGCCATGCCCTTGTGCTTTTTGCTCGTTCTCGGTACAAGTATTCTGGCCCGTTTTGAGGATGCTGGCGTGGATTTCACTCCTTCAACTTGGGCGGTCGCATACGATGATCACGTGGTACGTTGCTCTGGGGGCGACTCCAATCACGCCGCACACGAGTGGGCGGCACATGGCCTTTCCGACATTTGCCACGACGTGAAGTCCGCGCTGGGCGTGGGTGTCTAGATCCTCACGGACCCGTCGGTGCTTGTTTCTCTTCCGAAGGGCAGCGACGGCCGGCAGGCCGATGTTGGGCTTTTTGGGTATGGCGGTATCCGCGGGAACACGGTTGCTGTCGATACCACCATTGCCCCTATCCTCGGCGTGTCAAGCTCGGATCCAACGACTGCTTTGCGGGCTGCAGAGCGCCACAACATTTAGAAGTATGACGAGGGTGTCCGAAACGCCGCCGGCATGCTTCGCTTTGTTCCTTTCGCCGTTTCTGAGTTTGGCTCGCTGGCCCCGCACGCTGAGGCTTTCTTGGTGGAGCTCGCGAAAGCTAGCCACACACACACACTGGCCAAAAACTCGGCCAGCTCTTGTCTGCGTGGCGCCGCCGGTTCTCTTTGCTCATCAACATGGCACGTGCAGACAACGTTCTTGGCGGGGTCGCGGCCGCGCGTGCGGCACGTGATGGTGCTTTTGCGCCTGCGTCGCGTCGCTCGTCGGCATGTGTTGCTATGACCCGGGTCATTGGCTGCAGGCGTCATGGCCGCGGCTGATAGCCTACCCCGGGCCGGGGGTCCCTTTGGTTCCTAGCAGCTAAGCGACTTCGTGGTTCCCTTGGCTCCTTCTTGGTTCTTGGCTCCCTGTCCTCCTGCTCGACCTTGGTTTCATGCTTATGTCTCTCTTTCGCGTCAACCTTTCATAGTTGCGGTTAGTTCTGTTTGTAGTGCGCATTTTTGAAAGCCCTGATGTAATATAAATATGAGTGAGTACCTCTACTGATATGCCGCGTATATGGGGCAGGATACAGGTAGAAGTCCCGGGACCTCGGCCGAAGCCGCCCCCAGCACTTGACCTCTTGCTGCGCCAACTGCAGTCGTACCTGTAGGTCTGCGATACAGGCGGTATGGAGATACTGTAGCGACTAGTAATCCTTACAGTCCGCCCCATTAGTTTTGCAGAATGCTTCGGCAATAATTGCTTGTTGGGCATATAACGCAGCGTCGTTGCCCACTACCCAGGGCTTTTCATAACTGGATCGGTGTATAAAAGGCCGTCTTAGAGACGCTGCAAGGGTTTCACTGTTGCCAGTCATGTCCCGCCTGGGGGGGGGGGGGGGGGGGGATCTTCGTCCAGCTGCTAGCGACCATGGGTTATTGTTATCACATTTGTTTTATAAAGAAAAAGTAGACCGGTTGCATGAGTGCTGTGGAATCCAGAGAGCCGAAGGATCAATCGTAGTAGTCGCTACATTACGTCACTAATTCGCTGGGCGACGGTATCTTTAGAGCTACTAAAGCGCATGTAGCAACGGTATTGGCAGTACTCGTACCACCGAGCGATAGGAAGCGATTAGTGGGCACCAGAGGCGTCCTCACCAGTACCAACTCCACTCTCTCTTGTTGGCAACCTTTCATAGTTGTTGTTAGTTCTGTTTGTAGTGCGCATTTGTGAAAGCCCTGATGTAACTAATTGAACTCCATGGGGAGTGGCCGTACGTAAAAGGAGACGTGATGACGCGCATTCCTCCGCTAGTGCTCGTACCCTTGCCGTAGTACCAGCTGATGGATCCGGTGCGGCGGTGGTCGTAGCATTACCGACTGTAAGTAACTCGACGAAGATTTCGTGGGCGTGCCCGTACGCGGAGCGTGCGCGCCGCACATATGCTTGCGGTAACGCGGTGAGGGCCCCTTACATACTCGTATACGCGGCGCGTCTCGCGCGCCCATGGCAAAGCACTCGAAGCCAAGGACGACACCTCGGCGCGAACCGCCTCGTGCAAGGGGCCAAGGGCGGGCCCGTACTCCCGTACCAGCTTTGGCAAGACAACCGATTGCGTGGAATAAAACGCCGCGGGGAGTTCAGACTGCAGCAAGGCCATATTCAAACCGTCAAAGTCCGCGGGCATACTCATTTGGACGATCGCAGCCTCCATGTAGACTGGTCGCCAGCGCCCAAACCAAGCCAAGAAAAAGCACTAGCCGAAACGTGGGCGGCGTCCACGGCCTCGCTCCAAGAAAGGGTCCAGCTCCGACGGCGGC
Organism: Tetraselmis striata; assembly: GCA_006384855.1. Lineage (NCBI taxonomy): Eukaryota > Viridiplantae > Chlorophyta > Chlorodendrophyceae > Chlorodendrales > Chlorodendraceae > Tetraselmis > Tetraselmis striata. The sequence goes on from VCJN01002458.1 coordinate 60,818, forward strand.
ATATTATGCGCCTGAGGAAGCCGGTCTGCCGCACCGCACATACGACCAGCAGCCGCATGGCCGGGCAGCCGTATCCCGACGTGCCAAAGGAGGCGATGCGCTCCAACAGTGCGGTGTGGGCCGCCTCCTGGCGCCGCCCTAACGCTCGGGTCATCCACCCGGGGTAATGGCTAGGAGCACCCAGGTACACGGCGCCATCCTAGACATGGTCGTGGGCCGGGGTACGAAACCCTCCCGGGCCAACTTCGCCCCCACTGCCCGCAACTCGGCCTCGCTGTCACCGGGGTGACGCACGTACCGCGTCTTACCACCAATCCGACTTTGAAAAGCTCCCGCCGTACAATACTCGTCAACAACACGCGGAACGTGAGCCGCAGTAGCCGCGCCGCAATCATCCGCGAAACTCCGGCAGAAAGTATCAGCGGTGGTATGAGCCACAACCGCTTGCATCGGGCCCATGATAGCGAGGCAGGAAATATAGCGGGGCCAATACATCACCCTCGCCCACACCCGTACGAGACTGTAGGGTGGCGCGCAAAGTACCGGGATCATCCGGCGCGTAGTAGTACATGTCGCTAGGGCGCGCGATCGTACAACATCCGGAAAAGGGATCAGGCCATGTCGACGCGGGTGCTGAAGAAAGCCGTAAAGTATCGCATCCCGGGATACCTCATTGAAGGCATTCCGAATATCCAGGATGGGAGTAGCAGCCCTTTCCCGCCAGTACCACGCCCGCCGAAAAGCTGCAGCGCCACCCGCATGCTCACATACACCGTCTCACAGCCAGCTCCCGAATGAAAGCTGCGTTGCACCGGGCCCATGGCCTCCCGTGCATCCGCACCCACATGCACGAGACCGTGAGCGGAGGCCAGGCGCACCAGCACGGAGTCGACGCCAAGCGGGCGTACTCGCAGCGGCTCGCCGGTCTTCGCCCGCTCCTAGTGACTGTGCAGCGGAGTCGTCCTTGTGGAGCGCAAATACGGTGCCACTCGCCAAGAAAGCCGCAGTGCGCGAGTGGCGCCGCCCCGCCAGGCAGCGGTTCACCCACAGGCGCCATGAAGGTACGTCTAGGTCCCTGATGTGCTGCCTCCCAACGCCACCAATCCACGTGCCCAGCGGAAAGGCGGGGAGCACGGCGCAGAACCCGCCGCTGGTCCTCCCCCACCGCCGAACCTCCTCCGCATTACCACCCCACGACGGCGGCGCCCGCCGGAGGTCCGGCGGCTCCTTGGGAGGGGAGTACTTCGGGTCGGTGGGAGTGGGATACGGATGGAGGGCTTCCCGGACAAGGAGCACCGCAGCGGCGTCGGACACCATACCGAGGTCGGCGGTGTCCAGCTCCTGGCGAGCTTGGCGCAGCTCCTACACAACGGTGAGTTTCGCCGCCCGGCGGTGAGCATCTGCCACAGCCGGCGGCACCCCATCCGCCGCAGCATCATCGGCGGCCCCCTCCGCAGCCTTTGCAGAAGCCGCCCGCGCCCTCCCAGACCGCCGGCGCTCCCGCCGGCGCGCACTCCGAGACGTGCCCGCCGGCAGCTCCCGCGCCTCCATCTGGTAATTGTGTAACTCGATGCCATCCCGCGACTCGCGCCACAATTGCTGCATCCCGCACACCGAGAATCCGGCGCGCACAGCATCCCCCGCCTCCCACAGCCGCACTCGCCGCTCCGCCAATTTCCGCACAACTGCGGGGCTGCCGGGTACTTCGCAGCCGGGGCACGCAGCTGGTCGGCGCCATCATGCTCCCACTGCAAGATGTGCTCTGGGCGCTTTCGCGGCCCAAGCATGCAGCTGGTCGACGCCAGTGACCCCCACTGCACCATGTGTTGCGCCAGTTGCTTCACAGCCCGGCCACGCAGCGACGGGCCGCCACTGCACCTTGTGCGCCGGGCGCTTCCGCAGCCCGCCGGGTGCGTAGTTGGTTGAAACCGACGGACCGCCACATACTGCACCATGTGCACGTAGTGTTTCGTTGTTCGGCTCCGACACGCCCCCGTACGCCCCCACCTTGTGCCCGCCGGTTGCTCCCGCATTTCCGACACGCAGTCGGTCGACAACATCACCGGGCTACCTGCCGTTGCACACCTGGCTCGGCTTTCCAGCAGCCCCAACCCGGCGCGGAGCTGGCTAAATACTACATCATTCGTCAACTTGCCCCGCCCGCCCTTCGACACGACCCTCCATGCGTTCGCCAGCCATTTTCTTTGGGGCGTTCGCTGCTCTCTCATACGGCCGCCGCCCTGCAGCCGCCGCCCAATATCGCAGTGTCGGCAGTATATGCATGCGCCACTCCTCTCTCCCTTGAAATGTTAATTTACGACTAGTAGTAGCTGGGGTTTCTTCTTCCCGTGTCTACTTAGATGGCGTGGTACGGCGCCAGGATCCATGTGTATCCACGTCGTGGCGTGCCCTCAAAGCCCTCGAGGCGATGCATCAACCTAGCAGCAACTCGGCATATTCATCGTCGACGCATCACTGCCACGGGCGGAAGCTGTCGTGCGCCCGTACGGCACCACTCCGCGAGTGGTCCCCGACGCAACCATCCCGGGTATGTAGCGTTGCTCCCATATGCTGCTTCGTCATGTGTTTAAAAGCATTGCGGGGCTTGTCTGTCCCCATCTTCCTTTGTCGCGGCGTACGCACCATTAGGCTCGCGCCTTGACAACCACACCCACCCTCCCCTCACTTGGTTATCCATCAATTTCACGGGTCCGTCTCTAAGGTTCCTCCCATAAGCTTGTACTTAAGCGAAAGCAACCTTTCGGCAATATGCAAGCGCCCCACCCTCTGTCCCTATAGCTTTAAATTAGCCATGTGGCTGCTAAGGTCCTGACTACCCCGATTATCTTTTCTCAATATTGGCCTCACTGTCACTCGGCGTCTATAATTATGGATTACTAGTCGCTATTATTACATGGGGATACCGGCGACCACGCGCACGCACGACGTTCCAGGCGCCCTGGTTATTCTTACATATTAGTGCAAAAATGTACGGGTTACGGATTCTCGCAAACTAGCTGTTGCTAGCAATCGTGCTCATACCGCCATGTTTTGGTCTCATGTTAGCGGAAAGTACGGTAGCGTTATGAAGGGCATCATGCCGAAAGTACAGTAAGGAATCATGTTTTGCTACACGCAGTCGTACATACTGCGGATAAGGTATCATATGCGTGCGTCAAGTGCGCGGTACCCTCCAGTGCAGACATGTTCTAAACTCGTTTTATGGGGTTTCCTCCGTTCCTAACCGCTTTTCCGGCTACCGTTGCTGCTAAGTGGTACGGGTTGCTAGCAAGGCGCAAGCAAGGTAGACGTGCTTCAGTAAGGCAGAGTCTCCATTATTGCGCAAGCTTGCAACAACGTTAGCCCAATTGACGGCTCGTGATCTTGTTGTTGATGGAGACGGAGCACATGGCTCTGACTCAGGGCAGCGCGTCTCGGGACAGCCGACATGCAGCGGGTCAGCCGCAAAGCGCCCCGACTTGTAAGAGCTAGCCCAGAGCGGCCGTGTCGGAGCAAAATCCGCGAGTGACGAGGACGACTACCTCGCGGTGCTAGAGTTATTGCATCGAATAAAGCTTGGTTACGAGGCCGTTCGACCGGTCAGCCGAGTGCTTGGGCCCTTGCCCACGAGTACCGACCTGACAAACAACGAGTACCGCAAGCGGGACGACCGGCGTCTGCCGGCCCATGAGGAGTATCTTTGGATGTCGTGTTTCGAATCCCACATGGCTGCTCTTTTTGTGCCTCTCGACGAGCTGCTACCTTACGTCCTTGCTGCAAATCAAAACTTCACCCCCTACCTCGACCGCGCTCGGAATCACGCCGAGGCCATCGACAAGGCGTTTCGTTTTCGTCTGCTAGCCTTCCTGCGGAGGCTTAACGAGAATACGAGATCAGGCGTGTACACGGTGATCAAGGTGTTCTCGACGTAATGCGGGCACAACATTTCCAGCCAGCCTGCCGCCGAGCATGCATTGGTTATGCGATTTTTGGGGACGACATGATGAAGGACTACTTGCGTCGCGTCTTCGAGGCCGACGGTTGCCAACAGCGCAAAAGCTACCGCTATTGCTCGGGCAGCGGTGGCGTTCGCATGACGCGGGTGTGGACGTGAACGTGGTGGCGGTCGCGAGCGTGGCCGCGAAGGTGAGCACGAGTGACGGTGTGGGGCGCCCTTCGTCGGAGCTGCTGTCGCATTGCGAGGTCACCTTTCGGTGACCGCCGCACGGCGAACCCTGGCAGCTCAGCGGCGGAATGAGCGCCATGTGTCCGGACCGGACCCTCATCCCATCTTGCATACTTTATTTAAACCTTCCTCGGTGCGGCGCTTCGTACAACCACAACCGAGTACGGCTCAACCATCCGCACGCCTGCACATGGCGGCTCACCAATCCGCCTCCCGTATCATTTCATCGCCGCGTCTGTCGGTTGTTACATTGCGTGTTACAAATGGTTCGTAACGACCAACCTAAGCGCGTCTACGTTACGCGCGTGATGGGCGCTACGAGCGCGATGGGCGCGCAGGGCGGCCCTCCTACCTGAACCCTGCCTCGCAAACCCGTACTAATGCCATCACTAACCCGTCCAGCCAGCAATTAACTGGCCAACCGCCGGCAACCTAACCGCCGCGGCCGAGTACTTTGCTAAAATGGACTGGGCCCATGTTACTCCGTCGGTCAAGCGCCGTACTTACGTAATTGACGAGCCCAAAGCTGTCGCCCTTTGGGCTGCTTCACTCCGGCATCGTCTGCGTTCGGCTCTGACGAGTTGGGACAGCGGGCCCTCCACTTACTCTCCAGCTCCCTCACCGCCCAGACGCTCAAGAGCTACGCCGGCATACTGTCTAAATTCGCGGAGTTTTCCCATGACTCATTCGAGAACATCAGCTCCCTGGAGGAGACCACTGCTAGCTAGTAACCGTCGCCCGGTACGTCGCTTGGATTGGTGAGCGGGGCCACATCTGACTAAGTCGTTACAACCCTACCTGTCAGCAATCATCACGTTCTCCAAAATGCACCTCGACCCGATCGCCGATCGCGCGAGGACAGCTTGCACCTTACCGCCGCTCGTCGTGGTCTGCTGCTAAGGCAACGCCCCATGGAGACAACCCCTTTGCGAGTCCCTCTTCCTGCTGATGTCGCTTACAACCTCGTACCATGCCAAACTAGAATCAACTTTGAGATGTGGAACTACGGGACCAGTACCTCCGGTACATGAGCTAGACGCAACATTCAAGAAATCCACACAGAAATCCAGAAGGAAATCCAGCTACGGGCCAACAGAGGCGAGAACCGCCATGGTAGCCTCCGACCAGGCATCGCCACCAGCCAGCCGCCGCTCCACGCAGTAGGGACGCTCTCCCCAGCACACAATCCCGGGCCACTCCAATAGCGGCACTAGGCCGAATGTAATGTGAAGGCGCCGACAGGAAAGGAGCTTCGAAGTTCAGGTCTCGCAGCAAGGAGCGGAAGTGGGGGGTCCAACTCAGAACGGGGCGCCACGGGCGTGCAACAGACGCAGGCCACCCAACGCGAGATGCGCCGCCTGCTCGGTCGCGTCCTTTTCCGCCAAACGTAGAACGCCTTCCCCAGCACAACATCCCGGGCCACTCCATTAGCGGCGCTGAGCCGAATGTGATGTGGAGGCGCCAACATGACAGGAAGGGAGAAAGTGCTCAACGAGTAGGGAACGCAGAGCCGACCGGGCCAGCAACGACGTAAGACGCCGGTGTCCAGCGCGCTTTGTTCCGCCCAGCGCCAGATCCGCCGCCAGCTCGGTCGCGTCCCCTTCCGCCGAACGTAGAGCTCCCCTCCTAGCACAACATCCCGGGCCACTCCAATAGCGGCACTAGGCCGAATGTATTGTGGAGGCGCCGACATGACAGGAAGGGAGAGGGTGCTCAAAGAACAGCGAACAGGGACTTGACCGGACCAGCAGCGACGTAAGACGCCGGTGTCCAGCTCACACTGCTCCTCCGCGGCAGTGGCAGCACGGGCGGGGCCAAGGCTACCAAGGCGCCACCCGTGCACGATCCCCGCCCCCATCCCCAGCCGGGGGTAGAGGCGGAGGAAGGGCCCGCGATTCCGAGGGCCGAGGACGGTCGTCGGGCCCGCCCAGGCGGCGGTGGGTGGGTGGGTGGGTGGGACCTACACTGTAAACCTCCGGTACGGTACGGGTAAATGTGTGATTGCAGCAGTCCAGTCAAGCCCCCTGGAACGTCGCTCGTGACCAGTACGAGTACACTACATCCCTTGTCCGCTAGGTTGAGCGGTCGTCTCGTACGCGAGAGGTCCGGGTATCGATTCCTTGCCGATGTATTTCGGCAATATCGCCCGGCGTGTCGTGGGTTTACCCGGTTGATGCATTAGCCCTTCGGGGTTCGAATGCCAGACCTACGACTGCAGTTGGCGCAAGAGGTCAAGCGCTGGGGCGGCTTCGGCCGATGTCCCGCCCGGGGCGGGGCGAGCTTTACTTTACGAGTACAGGTACTTTAGTTTAGTACAGGTACAGGTATCCTTGCCTGGGAAAATCACCTGCGCCGCGAGCCGGCATCAGCCGGCCACTGATTGTCGCTGCGTCGCTCCTGATTGTCGCTCGTCACAGCACTACGCACCGGTGACGCAGTCGCAGCTTGCTGGGCGAGCACTCAACTATGAGGCAGGGTCCAGCACTGCGAGTTGGCCAACGCTACAACAGCCCCGACAACGGCGATGCGAGGAGGCGCGGCACGCTGCTGCTGCTGAGGCTGTGAGGGCGCGCTGCAAGCAGTGAAGCAGGGACCGAGCAGAAGGGCGGCATGGCTGACGGCAGCGCCGCCATCCGCCCCGGCGCCTCTGGTGGCGTCGGCTGGCCATCGCTTCAGCCCTGGGCGTGAGCCCCTTCCCCCCGGCGCGCGCAGCGTGCGTCGCGCATGCCCATCTTGCCACACTACAAGCTTGGCGGCGAGCGTGCTGATCAGGCAACTGCGCCGCGGAGGCGGTGTTGACGCCCGATGAGCGAGTGTCGGCGCACCCTGAGGCGTCCGGAACACCTTGCGCTGGGGTGGCGTTGCGGTGTGTGTTTGTGTTTGTGTGTATGTTTGTGTGTGTGTGTGTGTGTGTGTGTTGTGTGCCGGAGGGGAAAGGGGGGGGGGGGGGCAGCATGTGTTTTAGAGAGGGAGGGGGGATAGAGAGAGGGTTATAGAGAGGGAGGGGGACAACAACTATCAGGGACTGCTGGCTGAAGATGGCGGAGTTGGCTGAAGGACAGGACTGTGTGGCCAAATAGTGATTGAGGTGGTTGGGGCAGAGGGGGTGATTGGATGGGATGGGGGGGGGGGGGGGGGGGGGGGGGGGTAGTTTTGGTTTGCTGGTAGGCAGGGAGCTGGGCCGGGTTCAGTTCAGAAGCATTATCTTACTATGCCCGATGAGCGCAAGAGGTGCTGGGGCGGCGGTTTGGCGCCTGCTGGGTCCCGAGCGCTCAAGCTGCGGCTGGTGGGAGGTACTGATTGCGGATCATGGGGCGAAAAAGATGAAAACGCGGTAATTGGCGCGGTTGGTGGTGGTGCAGAGCGGCGGGAGAGGCGCTGCGGGTGCGGAGGTGCGATTGTGGCGGCGAGGATGCGGCCGTGCAGCAGGGCGTCCTGGAGGCCGAGGAGGCGGTGCTGGCTCCCCGCCAACATCGCGACACGGATGCCATGCCGCTGCACCACTCCATGCAGCCGCTCCAGTAAGCGCCACCGACCCTGGCAACCCCTCTCTCCCTCTCTCTCGAGCCTCCGTCATGTCAGTGCACCCCTGGGGTCGGAGCCACGCCGCCGCTGCCACGCACCCGCACAGATGCAACCAGCCAGCAGGCCATGCAGGTGCGGGCGGCTGGCCTGATGCGATTCGCTGTGCCGCGCCCGCCGCAGCTGCCAGCGCGTGGCACTAGAGATGGCGGAGGCGCTGATGCAGACGATGTTGGAGGTGGAGCCGCTGCCGTGGGCGCACGTGGTCGCCCTGCTGGAGGAGGTGCTGCACCCGGAGGCCATGGCGGCGGACCTGCACCTCGCGGGCAACGCGGTGGCGGTGTGGCAGGCGCCCGGCGCGGACGTGGCCTTCCTCTCCCACCCCACTGGGCCCCACGGTACCGCCACTGCCCTGCCCCGCCGACCAGCCATACCTCTGCCCGCGCCCCCACCATCCCCGCCAGTCACCACGGTCCGGCCAGGCGGGCCATCGATGTCAATCAGCAAGGGTCGCTGTCGAGCCCGCTCGCGCCGGCAATTCCCCCACTGTATTCGCATGCGCTGTCAAGGGTCGTGCATACTCATCTACGGGGGGCTGACTCACCTGCCGTATGGGCTTTGTGACCCTTAAGGTTGCATGGGGCTGTGGTGCCGGGATTGCCCTCAGTAGAACCCGGCACTAAAATGGGCCCACTAAAGCGGGCCCACTAATATCTACTTCTAAACATCTATGGCCGTCCCGGCGCAAGGTTGGAGAGTCGGCTTCCCATCCACCCTCTCTTGCTCACCTCCCTGCTCCGCTCCTGTCCCTGACCGCGCCCACCTTGGTGCCATGGGGCTGACTGCAGGGGAGCGGCTGTCGCTCGCTGCGCTGGACCTGGGCGCGGGCCAGGGGGCGCCACCGCAGTGCGTGCATCTCTGCAGCGTGGACGCCCTGCAGGCGCCCATTCTGCAGCTGGCGTGGACGCCGTCCCCGTCGCACCAGGCTGGAGCAGGTGCGCCCAGCACTGCGCCCCCCCCCCCCCCCCCCCCCAACCACCCACCCACCACCTGGTTGCTGTCTATACCTGGGGAGGAATGAGACGGGCGGCGCCGCTGCTGTGTGCATGGCACGCATAGAGTGCACAGAGAGAGAGAGAGAGAGAGAGAGAGAGAGAGAGAGAGAGGGCGAGAGGGGGGGGGGGGGGGGCATGTAGGCAGCTGTGGGGGCGCGCAGAGAACACAGGGTGGCTGAGGGGGCATCACCTCCCCCCGATTGTGGCCCCATGATACCTCATTCATTGCATGAACCCGGCCGCGGAGGCCGTAGTTATTTCTGAGAATACACGCGAAGTCCGGGTTGGTTCCTCGTACGGAGTGCCGTCCCGCTTGTGGGTGAGTGCTCACCGTACTACTGTTCCAGTGCCCCCCTGCCCCCCCCCAACCACCACCACTACCCACCCACCCACCACCTTGTTGCTGTCTATGCCTGGGGACGAATGAGATTGGCGACGCCGCCTCTGTGTGCACGGCATGCAGAGAGTGCAGCGAGGGAGGGAAAAGAGAGAGAGGGAGGGAAGGGGGGGGGTTAACCCGGCATGTAGGCAGCTGTGGGGTCGCGCAGAGAACACAGGTTGGCTGAGGGGCATCACCCCACCACCATTAATTCTCTGGTGATTGTGGCAATGAGAATACACGCGACGTCCAAGTTGATTCCTCGTACGAAATGCCGCACCGCTTGTGGGTGAGTGCTCACTGTATGACTGTTCCAGTGCTGGTACCCTGGATAGGGAGGAAAAGCGCGTATCAGATTGATGACAGCAGCGGTGCACACGAGCCATGCCCCGCCCATCTGCGCGGCCAGTGACGGTGTTAAACCGAGTGCATGCCGTACGGGTGCCAACGCGGTCACATGGTCACTGCAAATGAGGACCTGGACTTCCCTGCCCGCCAGAGGTCAAATGCAGACAAACCCATAGCGGAGCTATATAGGGAAACTTCCTATAGGTGGCTAGAAGGCCCGAATTGAGGCTTATCATGAGGGGTGTTGTAGGTGCGTCAGCACCCGTAGTGACATTTCGAGGCGGAACGACGCAGCTCCGCGCATTTCACGCAGCCGATGAGATACGAGGGGCCGCGCTGCCGCATGTTCTCGTCGCTCCCCGGCCGCCCAATGTCACAATGTAGCCAGGCAGGGCATCGCGCGCAGAGTGCCCCTGCACCGCCCGCCTCCTCATCCCTAGCCCTCGCCACCCACACAACCTCCGCTGAGGGCGCAAGCCGCATTTGGCACCGTGTCATCCCGTGTCCTGCCCGGTTGCTGACGGTGGCCGCGTGTGCGGCGGCGGCGGGGCTCGGTCCCAGCCTGGCTGGTGATGCGCTCGGCGTGCCAGCTGGGGCTGTTTGCGCTGCTGGCGGAGGGTGCGCGCGAGCGGCAGCGCTGGCGCCTCGTGCCGGTCGCCGCCTCGGCCCCCGCGACCGAGTTCCTGGCGCACGTGTGCTGGAGCCCGCACTGCCCGGGCGAGCTGGCCGTCACCCGCCAGGACGGCTCCCTGTGGGTGAGCGTCGCCCGGCCTGCCGACGCCCCCCCCCCCCCCCCCCCCCCCCCCTCCCCGGGGTAACGCAACCCATGCATGCGGCGTGGGACACCTGCCGCGACCGGGCTCACACACACGCTTGAACCCGGTGCATTACTCTTTGGGGACCTGCGAACCCAAGCGAGTGCTGCGGGTGCTTCACGGGAGGGGACCCTCGTCAATGTCATTGGCGGTGCATGGGTGAAGCGGGCAGCAGAGGTAGCCAAGGGCCGATGGGGAGCATTCCCCTCTCCCCCCCCCCCCCCCCCACAAACCCCCCACCCCACCCCACCCCACCCCACCTGGCGCGCGTACCCGCAACATGGCTAGCTGATCCGCATTGGTGGCACGCCGCAGGCGGGAGATGCGTTCGACGTGATGCAGCGCGCGCGGATCGGGGATTCGCAGCCGGAGCTGGCGCACCTGCCGCTGTGGCAGCTGGCGGGCCCCGGGGCGGTGGGGGTGGACTGCGCGAGCCGGCTGCCGGCGGAGGGCGCGGGGATGGCGGAGGCCGGGGGCGGCGGGGAGGAGGAGGGGGAGGGGGAGGGGGAGGGGGAGGGGGAGGGGGCGCGGCAGAGGCGGAGGGCGGGCCGATGAGCAACAAGGTGTTTGCTGTGGAGTGGGGCCCACACCCGCGGCAGCTGCTCACGGCGTCGGGCGGCGCGGTGCTGCTGTGGCGGCTCCCGGGCCGACTGGGCGAGGGCGCGGGCGATCCGCACACGCTGCTGGCGGTGGAGGGCGGCGAGCACATGACCGCGCTGGCAGTGCCGCCGCCGTGGGTGCAGCAGGTGCGGCGCCGGGCCGGGGCCGCGATCTGCCTACCGGGCCGTCAGGAGGTCTGTCCTTGCTTTGTCCTGCTGCTCGGGTGCCAGCGTGCCGGGCTGGCCTGCACGCCGTGGGCAGCACAGCATGCCCTCCTGCCACGTGCGATGATGAGCGAGGGTATAACTACGCACACCGATGGTGCAAGTGCGCGCATGTGCGTGCATGCACACCACACATCCATGTACCAGAGCGTGTATGTAGGCCATAAGCACGACCTGGGTTCATCCATGTAACCCCCTCTGAAGAGGAAAGTTATAAGGAAGTGTATCATCTGAAATACGCCCCTGTAGAAATATATCGAAAGACAACACGAAAGCAGTGCGGATGCTCTGGTTCGGTGCCAAAACACATTTGTTTTTGGGACCCGCAAACTCAAGTCGATGCGATGAGTAGTATACACATCGGTACGTTTATTGTGGCGATGCCCTCTGACCACCTGCAGCTACATGTAAGGTTCCTCTACCTTCTGAGAGAGAGAGGTAGGGAGAGAGAGACAGCGAGAGCGCTTATATGGAGCTGCAGCTTGAATGGAATTGCACTGTCCTTTTTTGCATCTCTCGGCCGCTCTTCGGCCAACGCCCTGACGAATCACTGAAGCACATGCCCAAAATGGTATGCGCGCTGCAGGGTCAGGGCGCCACCCGCCTGCGACACTGTGTGGCGGTGGCGACATCGGCCCGCATGCTGCTGCTCGACATCAGGTCAGCGAGCGCACCATGCTACCCCCCTCCCAGCCCCCCTCCCATCCTCTCCTCGCGCTATACGCAACCGGCTAGCTGGCCTTGCGGTCGGCCGACATCAGAGCGGGCCGCCTGACCTGCGCCACCCCCGCCGCCCCGCTGCAGGATGCCCGGCGCGCCTCTGGTCAGCTGGTCCCTCTCAGGGGTGCCGGAGCCCGTGCGCCTCCTGCGCCTGCACATCCCGCAGCCGGACGACCCCGCCCCGTTTGCGGACACCCCCGCTGGCGGCAGCGCCCATCAGCCCGAGCGGCAGCCAGGTACGGTTGGGCCCGCCCCGACCACCCGCCCCCGCCCCCATTGCCACCCCTCACGAGGCGCCTGCGTCAACACCATGCGTCAACGCCGCACCCATCACTTCATGAGTAGTGGAAAGCTATAGTCCGGCCGATGTACCGTGACGCATAATCTGAAACTTGCCCGAACGCGCCGGGACCTTGGGGTACTGGTGCGTGAAGTGCATTGCATAGATGCTGGAGTGGCAGGCTTACACTGCATGCCATATGGAATAGCGCTACTACCACCAATACACCCGTCATCCGAGGGGATCCGGCATCCGACTCTTGCCTCTAGCAGTCAGCCGGTCAGAGTTGCTCACGTTCTGTCAAGATTGCACGTCGGACTAAACTTTTACTGCCCACGTGGCACTTGGCGCAGCTTCAAAAAGACAAAATAGTATCCGTCAATATGCATGATGTTTTTATATTCAGCCCCAATTCCACTGTTTATCAACTGTATCTGCCTACGCATGTGTCGGCCACCGAAGTGAATTTGATGCATATCTGAGGCAAAAGTGCTGTCACAAAATATTCACATGTATATGCATGACATGTGCGGCGTGGCATATCACATGAGCTCATAAGTGCGCAGTTCCTGAGGCTCTGAGCCACTGGGAAGATCACCCTCATTTTGATTGCCCTAGGTCTACTCATACTTGTATATCGTGGAATCATCATATCATATCATATTATCCAGCGAAGCGTCGATTTTTCGGCGGTGAGCTTTATTGCCGCACGGGTACCCGTATAGTGCAGCGGATCGGGCCTATAGGTGCATGACAAAAGCGCTTATCTACTGGAATGTGCTACTAAGTACTATAATCCACCCACCCGCCCACCCATCCGCCCACCCACCCACGGTCCTTAATTACACAGCCGTCCGATTACGATCTCACGGTTGGGAGGCTATGAGTACCGGTGCTCGCTACTCGCTGCTGGTACTGCTGGTACTGGTGTGAATTACAAAAAGGGCATTTCCCCAGAACTGCTGGTATTGGTACTGGTTTTTTTCCCGCCCCCGGGACAGGACTGGCACCAGTGAAACCCTTGCAGCGTCTCTACGACGGCCGTTTAGGCAGCAATCCAGTTACGGAAAGCCCTGGGTAGGCGACGCTCCGTTATAGTCATCAAGCAAATTGCCGAAGCATTCTGCAAGACTAATTGGAGGCCAGTGACGGAATTTCCAACACTGTTGGATCATCGTCTAAAACACTGCCATCAAAATACCCGGCACTGACCACGAAAGGTCCGCCCTACCCGTTTGGGCGTCGGCCCATGCGAGTAATGCGAGTTGGGGCAAGCCCCAACCCACGGATCAAAGCGTTTCGGGAGTGCGATACATGTGCAACAAAAAAGGCAATGTGAGGGATGGAGGGCCCGACGCCATAGCTGGAAAATTTCCCATTCCCAGTAAAATCCAGGACTGGTACTGGTACTCGCTACTCGCTGCTGGTAATGGAAAAAAAACTCTGGTACTTCAAAGCGCTGGCAATGCAAACGCTCGCTGCTGGTACTTCAAAGCGTTGGCAGTGCAATTCATGGAACTGTAGGCCAGTGATATAGAACCCGTTCTTTTAAAATTTTCTGAAAAATCGACGCATCGCTGATTCAACTGTCAAGTTACTTCATATCATATCATATATCCTTGAATCATCACGAATCCAGGCCGTCCGGACGAGTTAATGGGGCAGCTTTGTACTAGTCGTAAAAGCAGTGCCGCTAGCTACCGATGCCAGCTACCAGGAAACGCATGACACCCATGACACAACGCATAGCTCGCACAACGCTGCAGTAGGGCGTTGGCCGCTGTTGAATTGAATTGAATTACAATGTGCTGACATGCTGCTTCCACCGCCCCCGTTGAGTTGTTCTACGGACGCGCCATTGCCTATCACTAACAGGTTCACAGATCAGGCCAGGCCATCCTGAATTGCTCCCTCCTCCGTCCATCACGTGGTTCCGTAGCTGTGGTTCCGTATCGGTTGACGAGTTGGCCTGTGCGCAGGTCCTGCCTCGCGAGGCCCCTATCCATCGCGCCCTCCGGCTGTGTGTCGCCCTACCGGGTAACCACGCTTTGGGTTGGCGGTATATTATCATTCTCGCATCCCCACCCTCCTCGCGAAAACAGAAAAACCCTTATTTATCTTGAAATATATCGGAATTCACCACGAATATCACACGGATCTTCCGACTCGGTGCAAAATGAATCATTTTTGCATTTTGCAAAATGATTCATTGTGTTTTTCGACCCGCGAATCCAATTACATGTTGCGGTATGCATCGACCCTCCGTAGTACCGTTCAATTGGTTTGGGGGGCCCAAAACGACGAGTCGTTGTTTTGCAACATGGCGACTCTCAGTATCCGTGTAGCCTTTCGCTGGGATTGATTCCCGGATAGAAACAATCTCTCTCGCTCTCTCTCTCTCTCTCTCTCTCTCTCTCTCTCTCTCTCTCTCTCTCTCTCTCTCTCTCACCAGTGAGGTGGAGGGCCCCGGTGGGGGAGGGGGGGGGGACAACAACCACAATAAGTGTGGTCATTTGTGTATTAATTCTGTCGTTTTCATCCCCCGAGTGCAGCTCGCCCTGGTTCATGCTTGTCCGTGCCGCCTCCGCTCAGAGACGTCCACCGCTGCTGGCTGCGGGGTGATGACCGGCGCCGCGCCCTGTAGGTCCATGTCGCTCTGCAGGGGCGGACGGCGAGGTCCCGGCGGTTCACAGCCAGGCGTCGGACCCGCTGGCGACACAGGAGAGCCAGGCGCCCGGCGTGGCGCCCAGCGGCGGAGGCGGGGAGGCTGCGGCGGAGGGGCCGCCCGCCTTCCTGCTGGCCGCCACGATGGGCCGCGGGGAGGTGACGGCGTACCCGTTCGACGTGGCGCCGGCCTCGTCGCGCCTCACGGTGCGCCGCCACAGCGCCCCAGCCCCGCGCGCACCCCCAGCTGCGCTCACCGCGACGGACACAGCCGTAAACACACACTGTAAGTCCTTAAAGTTGAGCGGCGAAGACCTCAGACTAGCCAGAATAGCTAGCAATCGCGAAAGCTTACACGAGTTCTCGAGGAACTGGATTCGAGTGCTCGGAACGGAGCGCCTCGTAGCTGTCTGGAGCTTCCCGATACACCTCGTCCTATGCTTTGCTCGCCTTTGAAATTAGTTTGCGCACCGCGCCGCAATTGTTTTAGACAGTCTTCGCTCCGAACAGAATGGTGTAAAACATTTCGTCGTTTCGTTGTTTCTGGCACATGGTGTACGCCAGTGGTGGTTACTTACTTACTGCAAGTCGTCGTTGGCCGGCTGGCATGCAGGTCACCTCTCCCGACCCAGCGCCAGTGGAGCAGCCTGGCGGCCGAGGCCGCTCGTATGGCGCTATCTCCGTCTCACCCGCGGACGACCGCCCAGGCGTCGAAGTTCCGACGGAGGCTTCTCGCCGACATTACAGCTGGAGCCCTGCCGTCGGTTGCGAGCCACGAAGGCTGGGGCTGCCCTATCGGGTCGCTCGCAGCCTGAGGCGTCTGCACACCGCGAGGCTGGAGGCAGCCACGGCGATGCCGGCTTCGTTCCGCCAAAGGACACCCCGCGCGCAGGTGCCGGCAGGCAGCGGGTTCGACGAAGCGGCTCAGCGCCTGGCTCGCGCCGCCGAGCACGTGGAGGCGTTGGCTGGGGCGCCCGACCTGCAGGGGCTGGCGCTTGTGCTGAGCCCGCGCTGCCGCACACACGCCGTCCTGGTGAGGCGACCCGACCGGCCGACTTGATACACCTACCAATCGCGATGAGTATTATCTGGCCTTCTCCTTTCGGCGCACATCATTTCTACACATCCCTGCGAGGTCGACTTTGTCGATATCGAGAGTGGGAAGTGTCAATAACTCTGTCTCCGAAGTTATCGCAGCGAAGAGAATGCTGCCAGGATTAGCTAGTAATCACTATAAAAGTAGGATTTAATGGGTTTAATAGCTTTAATTAAGGCAGGTCTAACAGGGCTGATGCTTATCAGCGATCACTACTTGTGACGAGTTGCAGCCCTCGACATCGCACAGCTCCGCTCCCAGCTCTCGTAACGCGGAAGCTCACTCGACGTCACGAATGTCGTAACGCGCTCATTGAGCATGCTGGACTAAAAGGCGAGGCTGTGTTTTACAGGCGAGGCTGAATTACCGTGGGGACCTGTACCTGCACAACTACGCTCTCGGCGGCGCTCGCTCGGCCCGGTCGGCTGGCAGCACCCCGGCCCCCGACACAGCCGCCCGCGAGGCCACTGACAGCGCGGAGGGGGGGATGCCAGCGTTGCGCACGGTGGCCTTCCCGCTGCACCGCGACATCGTGCTCGCGGCCCTCCGCGGATGGCGACCGGCGGAGTCGGAGGACGACTCCGACGACTCCCACGAGGACGATGAGGACGGCGGTCGGGTGCCGAGGCTGCCGGCGATAGACAACGTGTCGTCATCGTGCAGTGCGTTCCTGCAGGAGCTGCAGGTGGCGCTCACGGCGAGGGAGGTGAGGTCAGCCCTCCACTTGTTTCGCATTCGTCTGCCGCCGCTGTACTCCAGGTATCATACAATCTCGACGAATAATCTCGTCGACTCCCGGAATACTGTCGATGCTATATAATCGCAAGGCGGTGGAAAACTCTCCACCAGGTTGTGACCCTGCTGCCACGTGCGTGGCAGGGATCCGCGACCGTATTCATGTCGGAGCGTGAGATTTGGCGTGTGATTCACGTCGAGCTACAGGGGCCTTTGACGTCGTGCGCCCGTCTCGAGTGCTTGTTTTGATCTGCACTGCTCCCGACGCCGGCTACTCGTGCAGGCTGTGCTGGAGCTGTACAACAAAGAGCACGCTCGGATTTCGACAGCGCAGCCTAGCGGTGCCGCCGACCCCCGCCCCGAGTTTGTGCAGCTGCAGCGTGGCGCGCTGGGCGCGGGCGCCAGCGGCCCGAACGACAACCAGCCCGCGACTGATATGAAAGCCAGGGGGTGAGCGCCGCGACGTCGATCGTCGTGCATTTCTTTGTTTGTGTGCACGTCCGATCTGTGCTGCTGGACATGCACTGGTCTTCTATATACAACTGATGACATCACACGAACCCTCTCTATTGTCAGCACGCATGAATGGTATGATCGTCATTCATGGCCAATGAAGAATAACGGCTGTCGTCTTAGAAGTACGGGTATTCCCTCGAAATTGTCCTGGATGAGAAAATATATTATGATTATTAATATTGATATTGATTATATTCTATATGGCCATTGCTCGTAGCAATAACTAATGACAAAAGAGACATCAAAAGTAGGATTGCAACCATACTCAATACCTGAACTGTGCTATTTATTGGTGGCTTGTAGACTTCTTATTCATATATATCTGCTGTACTATAATGAAGTAGGAAAGTGACTAGGCACGTACGTTACGTGTACGTACCGCCCTCCATCGCCATCTAGTGCTGACTGCATGGCGCACCGCACCCCCGCTCCTGCGGTGCGATTGGCCCCGGACACCCGCAGGCACCTCATTCCCACGCACGCCTCAGCCAGCCTCGCCTCGCTGCGCGACCGGCATGGCGGCGTGAGCTGGCAAAGCCGGGAGCTGCGGCCGGACCCGGACGAGCCTCGCAGCCCGCACGCGCCTCTGCATTGGCGGCGAGCGTGGCGCTCCATCCAGAAGGGGGTGAGCGGGGATCTGGCGGCGGGCCATCGACTCGGCTCCCACTCCGTCAACATCCCGCTGGTGAGTGACGCGCACCACCTCTGTCACGGCCACCGCGACCACCACCACCGCTACTGCCACCATCATTGTCATCAACATTAACAGCAGCATTTCGCGCGCGCTCTGACTTTCTGACGATGTCGTTGCAACTCTGCCTGATGCATCCATGCTTTTGGTGCAAGTCGTGGACGAATCATCGGGGATGGTGTTGGTGTAGTAGTAGATGTCGTCCGGGCGGTAGCCGTCGTGCTTCACGCAGCATGCGCATGCTCCGTCCAGCTGGCATATTGCCGTGGATGTCGATGGTGCACCTGCCCGCTCTGGAATCGCGCGTAAAGTTGGCCATGCTCACCCAGTGGTAGTTGGGTCGCCGAGGGGCCGTTGAAAGATGGATACAACCGTCACCAGCCTGGTGTTTGGAAAATACACAGTGACGCGCTCAGATGCAGTGATGTGCTGAGCCGGCAATCGTTACCGCGTTGTGACGCCGTTGCCGTAGAAGCACACCCTTGCCACCCCTCAAAGTTCCAGGTCCCGAGATGGCCGCCCACAGAGGCGCTGAAATTGGGAGGGGGTAGTGCCGTTGCACCCTCCAGAAGCACGCGATCGGCGGCGTGGCTGGCAATGCGCAATGCTGACTCGCACGCACATGCGCACGCTGCGCGACAGGCCGCGTCCGCGTTAGGTGCTGTCCTGATCTAATTGTTCTCATACGATGCTATACCGCTAGTTGGCTGCGGCTACAGTGTTTGTCATGCGCCCCATACTAGCAGCAGTACAGCAAGTACTTCGTCTTCTGTAGGTAGTCCTCCTTAGGGGTCCCTGTAAGAGGTCCCGCTGAGGGGTCCCACACAGGTACAGCACTCCAGGGTCCTGCCTTGGGAGGCTTTGATGGGACCCCGCCTTTGGAGGCTGTGGGACTCCGCGCGCATGAGGAGGGCGTGGGGGCCCGGCCTGTACACCTTGCCAGTAAAGATACACTTTTCCACAGAATCCAGCTGTCAAAAGAAGCAGACATACACCTCGCCACAAAGTCCAGCCGCTCCAAGGGAAGCAACTGTACACTTTGCCAATAATTTCTACATTTTACCACGAACTTCAGCAAGGGCTTGGCTGTAGGTCTCCTCGTGCCCTGCCTAGGGCTGTGACTAGGGTTTAAGCCATATAATATCAAGTGCCCTATATGGGGTTGAAATCAGGGTATGAAACCCTAGATGAACCTGTAGGTAATGGACTGTCTCGGTCGCCTTGCGCCCGCGGATATGGCAGACGCTACTGCAGTAGCTTCGCGAAGTGGCAAAGTAGCAACTCGATCGTCTGGTATTTAAGCCGGAAAACAGCCAAACGTCACCGCGCCGGTGGAACACGTTTGCTTTCCCTGAGGTTCATCGTACTTATGTCTTAGCAGTGACGGGACTGGTCGGTGTCGCTGTTGTGCAGCTCGGCATTCGAAGGCCCGCCGGCGGTGGTGGCGGACGAGGCGGCTCCGGCTCGTCCTCCGTGGCGTTTCACATGCCGCCGGCGCCGCTGGACACCGCTCTCGTGTACCCCGCGAGCACCGGTGATCAGCTTCCTGCGCCGGCGGGCGGGGCTGCGCACACGGCGGCGCCCCTGCGCAAGGCGATCGCGCTGTCGATGGCGGACCCGACGCTGCCGGCGCGCACGCGACCGCACCACTACCATCGGGACCTCGTCTTCGCGCCATCCGAGGTGAGCTCGCAGCACAAGCGCCCCCGCCTTGGGTGGGCATCGAGGGCTGCAGACCCCCCTGTACCACTGGGTTGTAATCGTGCCTCCACCCCCCTCCCCCCCCAAGAAAAAAATGATATCATTTGCAGCATCATGTCGGGCATTCCAGGCGGTTTCTCGGGTGAATTCTGATACATATGGACTTTCAGATGTTGCAAGTCTAAGCTAACAATGTAGTTCAAGTCTTTGTAGTATTACGTCAGATATAACACGGGTTTTCAGACCTTACAAAGGGGTCGAAACAGTAATGTAGAGCGAGCACAATGCGCTCAGCACGGCTGTGCGCGGGACCGCTTTGGATCGGTTGCGTCATCACATATCGGAGTCAGCACGCTCCGAGTTCGCTCTATTCCATGTTTCACCCCTTTGTGGAGAGGTAGGAACTGACTAAACAGTATACTACGATGGAAGTTCGTGAATTAGAAATAAAATTAAACACAAATGAAAATAGAAATGCGTGGATAGGTTGAATTATTTTGAAAGAAAACTGACAGATACATCTGGAATGTATTGCGGATCGATTCTGGGAAGCGCTAAGTACATTGTTGGAGTTGGCACTGTCTACTGATTATGGACGTACGATTAACGTACAATATCTACGGTAGGTCATCCTTAGCATGATCCATAGCTGATATTAAAGCGAATTAGGGACTACCGATTTTCATATACTGGCTAATTAATACCCGGAATTCCTTACTTTTACGCGTTTCCGATACTACCCAGTAGGGACACATGTGTGTATCACAGCTATGGCTTCCGGCCATCCTCTTTTCGATACGTGTTGTACTGGTGACACGGACAACATGGACTGCGCTAGAAGGGTGGCAAAACACCGACGGCTCGTCGTCACCGCCTGGAAAAACGGATGGCCTACTTTCAGACTAATCCAAACCATCAACACATTTCTATTGTATTCTGTTTCTCATTGCCAAACTTCCATCCTAGAAGACTGTTTAGCAGGGGCGGCCTCCAGGGTAGCCTCCGCGGGCGAGGCATGGAGTGTCTGCAGGTCTCACTGCAGGGTGTGTCGCTAATCTTCGGGTCGGTCGTGGCTTCCGCAGGAGGCGCAGGCGCGCTTTGCGGCCCTGGAGCAGCGGTGGGGCGAGACGGGTGGCTGCAGCGGCAGCGGCACCGGGCCGGCGACAGAGCGGGCGGGCGGTAGCGCGCCGCGCAAGCGCGAGAGGGCGGCCGCCTCGCCGCCCCGGGCGCCGCCGCCAGGGGGCAAGTCGCCGGCCAGCGCGGCGCGGGTGGGGGTGAAGCGGAAGGCGAAGGCAGGCGCCGTGGGTGCGGCCGACGTTCCACTCGCAGGGCTTCTGACGCGGGGAGCCATCGCGCAGCGATAGATGGCAGCGATGGCCGATACAGTCCGCAGGGTCGATGCCGTCGTGACGGAGCAGCAGATGTGAATGATAGCACTTCATTCACCTTTGGCATCAGGCCTGATTATGAGGTGAGCGATGATAGCGCGGATGCCGTCACCAGCCTGGCAAAGCGTCCGCCACCCCTTGAGAGACTATCAGAGGATACGTCTCCATCCAGGACATCGACTCTCCTGAATAAGCCGACGCACAACTGAGGTACATCACGAGTACAATAGACAAGGATGGATCGCCCTGACATCAGATCCGCCAGGGACGGGGTGACAACATCGCACCACGCCGAGGGGGGGTGTGGTGGGGGGGGCGGGGCGGGGGGCTCGCGTGTTTGCCAAACAGCAATTCGACGTACTGGGGCGAGTCGGCATGAGAAGGCGCTGCCTTACCCCATGGTTGTCGATTCAGTTGCCCGCAGCTGCCTGGAGCCACCCCGACTCCACGCCGTTCACTTCGTCCCTGTATGGATCACCATCATGCCAGTCCCTGTTGCCGCTCGGCTCGCGCATGCGATATCCTCTATGCCTGGCACGGCACAACAGGCCCCCATGGCGCGGGCATGGCCTGGCCGGGTCGCCGGCATGATGCGCCCGCAGCAGCAATCGGAGCAGCCATTACGGCGTGACATCTCCGCTCAATAATTTAAACACGAGCCTGGGGACTATCACGGCCACATGACGGGCCATGGCATCTGATGCAGGCAGCTCGGGTGACCGGTCGCGTTGCCGTGACCGTGGGGCATTGGTCGTCGTTGCCGGGTGGCCTTTGATGGGGAGAACACGCATCGGGAACCCGACCCGGCTTAATACAGAATTGAGATGGGAGGGGAAGGGGCAGGGCATATGAGATGGTAGTGGCCGACTGTCGGCAGACATCCTGGTACCATATGCAGCCAATTGGTGGGCGTGAAGAGCAAGCCGGGGGGAGGTGGGGGGGGCATTGGCGCGCTGCATCAGGTCATCGATTTCCCGTGCTGGGCTCAGTCGATGACCAGCGGCTTGTCCGCCCAGCCGTACATGGCCTTGTGGTTGTCGTACAGCTGCTGCATCGCGTCCACCAGCTGCTGGTGCACCTTGTCCACCGTGGCGTCAAAGTCGGGGTGGTCCTTGGGCAGGCCGGGCCCCGCGGGCACGGGGAGGCCGCAGGCCATCATGATGGGCGCGGGCCGCGGGATGGGCAGCCCGCAGCGGCCGTACATCAGGCCGACCGAGGCGCGCAGCCGGCGGGAGAGGTTCTTGAGCCAGGCGGGGCCAAAGCTGAGCACGGAGGTGTTGCCAAAGTGGTAGATGGGCACGATGTCGTGGCCGGTCTCCACCGCCATGCGCACGATGCCCTTGCGGCGGCGCAGGTAGATCTGCTCGCGGTCCTCGCGCATCATGAACATCTCCGCGATGCCGCCCACGATGACGGCGACCCAGCCGCGCTTGAGCAGCCGGTGGAAGTTAGCCTTGCTGGCGGGCTGCACGCCGATCCAGGTCATGAAGTGGTAGTAGCCCGGGATCCAGAACAGCACGCTTGCGCCCAGCCCGTAGATGTCGCTGCGGTACAGGCACTCCGACACCGCGCCCGCCGCGATGAGCGGGCCCATCGGAAACGCCCCGTGCGGAAACTCCGCGAGGATGTAGTTCTTGTCCTGGTCCACCCCGGGTCCTGCGGTGCACCGGATGCCCACCCGATTGAGCCCCACAGGCAGGGCGGCAAGGTGGTTCAGCCAAAGGGGGCAGAGTGCAAACGCGGGCGCGTGTCGCTATGGGCGCCCATGTAGCGATAGGGCCTCCCTGGGGTGCGGTGTCCCTGGTGGGTGGGAGCCTCCCGCCGGCAGCGGCGGGCGTTTCTCTGAGTTGCCCCCCGCCCCGCCCCCTGTCTATCAGGCATACCATTGCAATACGCCACCGCAGATGGGGCTGAGGTCCATGTAAGGGAGTGCCTGAAGGGCGCTTCCCATCGATGACACGCGTACCAAGGTACAAACGATGAATACACCGCATGCGCCACAGAGTTGCCGGTAGACATCACCCTGCCAGAATGTGAGTGATGGACTGTTTGGGGCAGCTGGCCCCCCTCCCTCCCAAATGAAGCAGCGCTGCATGCCGCCGGATGAGCGGGCAGCCAGGCAGCCCGCGGGCCAGGGCATGCGGGACACTGTTGCCTCTATCGCCACCTGGCCATGCTGCACGATGGTGGCAGGAGTGCGCGGCGCCGAACCGGTGTGACACAACCACACATGCAAACACGCACGCCACCACGTATGCCATAGGTCGCAGCGGCTGGATCGATCGACCCGTCATGCCAATGATGCCACGTCGCACCTTCCATGTAGTAGCTGAAGTTGAAGTACTCGCGCCAGGTGCGCAGGATGTACCCGTCGATGCAGCCGCGCCAGTGCAGCAAGGGGCGCAGCAGCAGCGTGGAGTACAGCACCGCCAGGGTGGCGGCCACGGGAGGCACCCAGACGAAAAGCCACAGCAGCAGCAGCGCCGGGATCCACCCCACGTACAACGTCAGCGTGGTGACCGACACCGCCCAGCTGAGCCATCCCTGCTGGTAGTCCGCGGTGCGCCCGTCGCTGTACACCCGCCTGCGCAGCGCCGGGAGGCCGTGGCAATAGGAAACACTCGCTCAGATCGCCCCCGGGGCCGTCTCAATACCGGGCCAAGGGCTGCTGGCCCGGGCGGGTGCCAAGAAGTCAAGGCGCGCCTTGCCGAGATTGTTATTGTTTCGGCCAGTTGCAAAGCACCGCCCGCCGGGAGAGCGCGCGCGCCTAGCCCCCCGACGGTCGAGTCGGAGAAGGGAAGGGGTGCGCACTGGTCGAAGACTGGCACTCGCTGGTGCGCAAACTCCTGGCACTTGTGGTTTTGCGAGTCCGCGCGCGTGAGTATCTTGGAGCTCTGCACGTGCTGAAAGGGCGTCGCCGCCGCCGCCCCGTTGGTCGGCACCTCTCCGCCGCCGCCGCCGCTGCGATCCGCTGTCGCGTCCTTCACCATGCTGGCTTTGCGTTGGAAAGCACAGCCCGCGAAGACGACTTGATTGGGCTGGTGATGAAGGTGCTGAGAGGCGAAGACCCCTGGGTTCCTGGGAAGGAGGCTGTGGGGCGGGCGAGTAGTATGGTGTGCGCTGTCAATGAGTTCGATCGCTTGCACAGGGCTGCAAGTGTGTCAATTGCCATGTGTGGCGATACCTGTACCCGTGGTCTTCGCAGCAGCAGATTACTTTGCGTGCATTCTCTGGACGTCATTCTCTGGACGCTGTCCCTGTAACCAAAATGTTCAGTAGGGATTACGCCGCCATGTAAGGATTATGAGATACAGCAGCGTCGACCGCGGACCGCGTAGGATTACAGCAGCAGCGTCGACCGCGCAATGATGAATGAACTTTTTGGTTACAGGGAGAGCGTCCGGAGAATGCACGCAAAGTACTGGGGGAGGAAAAAGCCTACATTTAAGCAGAATCCTCTTAGCGCCGGGCCGCGGGGCCCGGCGATGCGGCAGGTAATTGACGGCCGGCCGGCCTAAAAGATCTTCCGCCGAAGCCGAAGGGACGGCTTCCGGTGTGCCGACAGAGATGATGAATTCATGAGGGGTCGTTTCCTCGTTACCGACAATAGATATGTCGTTTATATAGCGACTATCGTCTTTTTAGTCTGTGTCGTTTCCGACTATGTCGTTTCCACGACACTTCGACACTTACAATACCTGTACTGTACCTGTATTAATTTTTCTTCCTTACATCGGTGCTTCAACCCCCTATATAGAAAACCCCTATAAGGAAACTTAGCAGGGGGTTCCCTTTTCCCTTGTCCCTTCCTGTTTCCTTTTCGGTTTTCTGTGGTCGTTCTTTGGCTTTCTGTGTTTCCCTGGACCCTTTGGTTCCTTGGCAACTTCTGGTTCCTTGGTGACTTCCTGGTTCCCTTGGCTCTTCCTTGGTTCTTGGCTCCCTGGCCTCCTGCTTGACCCTTCGTTTACGGCTTGTATGTTTTGCTGGCAACCTTTCAGAATTCCTTCTAGTTTATATGCTTTTGGTGCACACATGTTACTAAAGCACAGATGTACGAAGAAAATCCACTAGGGGCGGACCGCATTCAGAAGTACTGTAAGGAATACTGCTGGTACCAGTACTGGCAGCATCGCGTGGCCGCCTACGATCATGGGCGCGCCACCCAGCAGGCCACCAGCGAAGAAAGCGCCCTGCAACCTAAAACACAACGAACCTAAAACGATTTATACTTGTAGAGATGGCGCCGCGGCCGGATTCATTGCATACAAATTCCAAACGAATCTGAAACGAATACCACACTCTTCGATGAGGCAGCACGACAGAGCAGCAAATTGTCCCACAGCACCGCGCACGACGATGAATTCAATATGCAAATTCCGCCCGACCGCACCTGTCGGCATTTGGTCACCGCGCGGTCAGCAGCTCCTGCCCTCTTCCGACCGGTCAGCAGCAGGTGTAGACACGGGCGTGCACGCGAGCAGGTGCAAACGCGACAGGCAAACAGTAAGCAGCGCCAGAGCGGAGGGCGTCATGAGAAGGCTGCCAGTGTTGCTGGGTCTGGTGCTGGGGGCGCTGTTGGCGCGCGGGGGAAGCGCCTTCTTGGGCGGCACGACCGGGGGTATGCGGTCCCCCCTCCCCCCCCCCCCCCCCCCCCCCTCGGGGCTGTCAGTCTTGGCTTCCGGGCCGCGCTGCCACCCAGCTGTCACTTTCAGCAACACGCCGATCCCGTGAACCCCATGATTCCCGGATATTCAGACCTAATGCTCATTGTGCTGTGGTTGACTTAGGGCGGCTGGTGGCGCAGTCTGGCGGCGTCAGGTGGGTCCCCGCGGCCGCAACAGATGACATCCGATGCGGCATTGACCCCCCCCCCCCCCCCCCCCCCCCTTCTCCCCCTGCGCAAAGCCGACAGCGAAGCTCTGCAGCCAAGGAAACCATTTGTACCCATCAGAAGCACTCTACAAGCGCATCGCTGCTGCCAATCTGGAAAAAACGGCTCTGCCATACTATGTTGGGCCGGCTGCGGTAGCCGGCCGCAGCAGGCAGGAATAGCGCGCTTGCGTGGCGTGCGGGAAAGCAAGCGTGCGCGCGCATCGGCCGGACCGGGAATGGGGGTAGCAGAGTATCGTAAGACACGCTCACCAACTGCAGATACTCATGTGGCTGCGACTGAGTCCCTCTGCCCATCTGCCATTTGGTGCGTGTCCGTCCTCCGGCCCGCGCACTCCTAGGCGACCCAGGCGGCAAGAGGCGGCACAGGTCGGCGCACTGTCCGTGGCCGACTTCCTGCCTCAGGTGCCTCCTCGCCCTTGCCACTACCGTGTCGGCCTTGTCACC
Organism: Tetraselmis striata; assembly: GCA_006384855.1. Lineage (NCBI taxonomy): Eukaryota > Viridiplantae > Chlorophyta > Chlorodendrophyceae > Chlorodendrales > Chlorodendraceae > Tetraselmis > Tetraselmis striata. Next base: position 87,075 of record VCJN01002458.1, read on the forward strand.
CACACGAAAAATCCGTGCACCATCAGTGTGGCGTGAGATCTCCAGGCATCACCCCGACAAGTCACGCAGCAAGACCTGCCGCCTGCCATCACAGGTCGACGACGTCCTGGCAAGCGGCGATAATGTGTCGCGGCACTTGCAGGATTGGTCGAGGGCAGCGGACGCCGTACTGCCGCAGCACTTGTGGGAGCAGTCGTATCGCGTGGTGCGCACAACCCAAAACGGGTTACTTTCTCTTCTGTCTGGAATCTGCCTGCTGATTTGGCCAAGAGCCGGGGCATGTAAAGTGAGCAAGGCGTATGTGTGCTTCTGCGCTGCCGGGCAGATACCGTGGCCGCTGCCGGATGGCGGTGCATATTCCCATGCCGGCAGTCTCGCTTCGGGCGATCAGGCCACGACGCATCAGGTACGGAAGGCGCCCAGGGTGGTGGGATCGCGGCGGTTGTCTGCCGACCCCTGGTCTGGTTCGTGACGCTCCCGTCGCACACGACAATACGGCATGCTATAAAAGCCAGGTTCCGACATTCGTGCTCCTGGTTGACGTCGTGCAGGAAACGTCAATCTACCGACTGAACCCGCGCCACAATGCAGTAATATCGGTCTCCACCAGCAACGTGTCGCAGGGCGAGTGCGACACGTGCTACGTCGGGATCACGGCGACTGTGTACAGGGAGTCGTGGGAGTGGGTTGTCGGGGCAGGCGACGTCCTGGTCGACGGTTCTGGGGTGCTGTCGGATGACGTCCTGGTGGAGGCCGGCGCAACGTACTTCATCGTCCTTCGACAGGAGAACATAAAGCGCCGCCTCGCGACGGAAACTGGCGTGGAGGCTCAGGTGAGCACTTCTCGCCTTGGGGACATTTGGAATGGGGGGCACAAGCGAAAATTTTGGCAAGTGCGCTGATGTTTGTCGCGCGCTTGCCGCTTGGAGGCGGCAAGTTGGGAGCACATTATAGGAGGATCGAAGGAGCGGCACGACTATGCCCTAAGTGTCACCTACCGAGACGCTCTACACGACTGGGCCACGGTATGATCCATTTAGTCGCTAGATCCGTGTCGCAATCCGTTAAAGCGCAACAGAGGGCTAGAGAGGCCATATGCTTCGCTGGAAATATATGTGCCATGGCGTACTACTTCGGGAGGCTGAAGCATGTCCCGACCGCAGGCCATAGAGGGGCTACCGTTCAGAGAAGAGGTGCTGAGCATGCGTCATTCTGTGGGTCCACTGATGAAATGGGAATGTGATGGTTCGCGCCCCATGCATGCGAGGCGCTCCCAGGTGCTGGCAAGTCCCAGAATACACATGACAGAATATGACTTGTTGTGTAATGACAAATTCATTTCCGCTCTGGCATTCTTACCTACCCACTACTCACCTCGCATAAGCAACCTGTACAAGTGAAATCTTACTTCGGGTATGCCAATCCATGGTGCAGGATTCATGGCATCGCGTTATTCCCCAAAGCAACATCAGTGTCGTGGTTAGATCCTCCTTGAAAGCCAGCCGGAGTGGCACCCTCTGCGCCATGGAAGAGGCTTCACAGAACAACGGACTGATCCCCCTTGTCTGTGACACCCTGCGGAGCGGTCAAGTCGATCTAATGGTAGGGCATAGCTGCGCCAACCTCCGCCGCGCGTCTGTGCCAACGAAAACCGATAAATGCGTGGCCTTGACCCTGCCTGAGCATGGGTCTAAATGCGGGCATAATTTGCAGGTAACCCTCCGCATGCAAGCCAATTCTACCTACTACATTGCGCTTGAAGGCTTAATGGATTCCGAGGATGGAGGAGGCTCCTTGGCGATGGAGGCCGTCCACGAGGATGTAAGCCAATGTACCCCCCAGGCTTGCTCGTGTCCATCCTCTCCCGCAGGAAAGAGAGAGGGGGGCTATCTGTGCACCCGAGCGAGTAGCGGAATCTCAGCACTGCCAGGTGTACTGACTGATCCATGTGTCTGGGAATGTATATCCGAAGGTGCAGAGCGGCTTGACTTCAGAGATTCTGATGCATTTGATGAATGGCAAGGCATCAGAATTGGAGACACTCCTCGCCCCGCCGCATGACTACATGGTAGGGAATTCGCTCTGTCCCACCGAGCCAACTGCGCAGCTGAGTGCTTCTCGTTCTCGTGAAACCCAATTGAACCCCCCCCCCCCCCCCCCCCCCCCCCGCGCGCGCTCTCCTTCAATGCAGGAAATCTGCTCTCTTCCCTATATAGGCCCCCCAATATCGAATGCGGCCTCGTTCAATTTGATAGAGCCCCATCGCTGCGGGCACTCGAATGGGGGCCGTGAAATATGGTACAGGTGAGAGTCCCCCACCTCGAGTCACTTGCACCTGCTTTGCCCGCCTGCCCCCTGGAAAAGGAACGCCATCTCACGTACGCCCTCCGGGCGCAGATTCCAACCGGCCAGTGCCCTGCTCGTCCATGCGAAAGTCGTGTCAGAGGCTGGCCCCGGCGGGGAGGCCTACCTGACGGTGCTGTACGTTGTGGAGTCAATGCCGGACGGGAGCCTTCGTCAGATCTCCTGCGGCAATGACTCAGTCAGCGGGATGGTGCGTCGCTGGGCGCTCTTTCTCTCTGCTCTGGATGGGCGGATGTCTAGGACATTAGAGCCACGCGCGCACGGGGCCACCCACGGGGGCCCATGCGTAAGTCCCAAAAGTTTTACGGGCAGCCAGTGTTACATGCTGTCACGGGCTCCAGCGCAGCTGTTGGGTCAGCGCCACGGGTGTGCTCGCGACAGTGCTTAAGCATGGGGCCCCAATGGGGGGGGGGGGGGGGCGCATGTGGCGCGCACCTAACAATGCCTCGGACTGGGGGTGACCTTTCCTCTGAACTTTGTGGGCATGCTTGCGTACCGGGTAGGGTTCGGTCATTCCCAGCGTGCAGCTTCTGCCCAATCGAACCTACTTCTTCATCGTCGATGGCTACCTGGATCACAGCATGGGTGTGCACGCCCTGGAGCTTCAGCCGGCAACCACTGCGCCCGGCAGCTCGGCCAGTCTCACCGCCAGCTGCGCCGCACAGAGTCTTGAGCGACCAGCGATGCTGTCGTCGGGGGCTGTCAGATCAGAGCGATTCCAGACCTGCGCATCGGCGCCGAGGCAGCATGGTACAGCCCGAGGCGCCAGGGCAGTCTCGGCCGAAGTCGTTGCGGAGATTGTCGGCTCCGCTACGTCCAACACCCTGCACGTCGTATCGAGAAACTGGACGGTGGGTTCTGCATTCACTTGGGTTTCCGCACGAGTGAACACCCTTACCACGCAGGCGATTTGACACCCCTGCTTCGGCCTGTAGTCTGCGGTGGGCTGATGTGCTTGAATGGCGCCGCAGGAACCAAGCAGAAATAAGCCAACCATGTAGCAAGGCGATTTTACGGCTGAGACGCAGGCGCCAAGCAGGGCATTGAAAGCATGACGGTGGCACACAATTTTGCGCCGATTGTTTTATGATCTTTGATACAGTGATCCAGAATGAGGGCATCGCGCGGTTGAGAGGTTCCATGTTATGGCTTTCTGCCTCATTCTGCATTTTGATCTGTGAATAGTTTTAAACACCATTTATGACACAGTAAGCGAATTGCCGATCCGGATCCCCGGGGGATCTACACCCCACCCTGGTCCTCCCCACGCAGCCGTTTGCGATCTGGATGAATTCATTCCGACTTCCAAACATGGTGTCTGTGCATTCACTGCGCACAATCCAACGCATCAGAATGTTGTTTTGGAGGTCAGAGGTTGAATGGAGGCAATGGCATGCAGCGGGCGCCAGGGTGAACCGGGGGCATTAGGGTTTGGAGGCTTTGGATGTTAGGGTTCAGGGGGAGAGCATCCACCAGATCGGCATGGGCAATTCCATCCATAACCTGTCATCATATATATATTACGGATCAGTCAACAGACTAGAGCAACGCTTGTATGCATAGTAGGGTATGGGGCGTGGTAGGGTATATGGTGACATCATACCCATCAGGACATTAGGATCATAAAACACAGCGGCAGATGCCTGTGACGGAAGGCCGCTGATGAGGCAGGGAACACATCATGTGCTCATGGGCATCAAGGAATGGCGCCGCTGTGTTGCTGACAACGTGCTTTATCGTCAGGTGTATGCCGCCACTGTCGTCATCGTCCAATCAGAGGCTCCCTGGGGGCACATGTGCCTTACCCGGCAGAGGCAGAATACAATTGTCAATTATTATTACATCGAACGAGCGGGGCTTGCTGCATATCGCATCCTCACAACGTGGCCATGCAATGCGAGCCGCACATTCGCCTGTATCCAATGATGCGCGAGCCCCGCAGCGCCACAGCGCTTATCAGTAGTGCGGCTTTTGCTGATTGGCCAGCACTTGGAACTGATGATCCTGCGACCGAACTGCCCTGGCCGAGCACAGTCCCCTGGGATCAGCTAGCTGGCATTCCATGCGACCACCGCCGAGACCAAGCCCGCTCTCAGTCCTGCTCCATCTTGTTCTCCGCCTCCTCCTGCAACGCCGCCAGTGCTGCCTGCCGCGACTCGCTGTCCACGACCTTTATGCCTGCGCAGCCAGCCACGGGGCGGAGCTTCAACTCTAGGACCCTGCCATTGCGAGTAGTACTGTATCTGTGGTGAAAGTGCAGCGAAGTCATGCAAGGGAAGGGGGGGGGGGGGGGGGGGGGGCGCTTGCCGCGAATGGTCATATTCTTCCTTAACTTTATGCCCTTCTTCTTCTTGAACACTGCCTTCTTTGCAAGCTCAGTGGACATGTTCTTCTGCAGCTTTTTGTCCGCCTTCTGCCTCTTCTTTATGGCGTCCGCCTTCTCCTCTGCCACAACAGCGGTCACGTCACTTCACGTTGGTGGGCCCGATTCCCCCCCCCCCGCCCCCCGGCCGCCACCATCCGAAAGTCCCCGCCAACTCCTGGAACGATATGAAGGGCATGGACGGCATAGCTGCGAATAGCGCAAACTCACTCTCAAGGTCGGCCTTGTGCTGCCGCCGTCTCGTGCTGAGCTTGTTCTTCTTCGACATGTCGCCGGGTAGCTCCGCGGCGGTCGACGGCGACGACGGCCTCGCTCGGCGGCTCACTTGTACACAGCCTCGGCGGCTCCCTGTGCCACGTCGCAGCTGTCTCACAGGTCCACGCAGAATTCCGCCAGAGGCAGGCTCAAACAAGGGTGAGTGCGCAGGCTGACTGCTGTGGCGACTGACTCGCTTCCTGACTGAGGCCGTGGTTGGGCTGCGGGTATGTGGGCGCAATACGGCGGCCGACTTGGCTCAGCCGCCTCAACGACTACGACGATACGGCGGGACGACCGGTGCCGGCGGCGGCGGCGGGACGAGTCGCGCTCGTCCGGCATCAGCTCACATCGTACTGGATCATCCGACCGGTTGTCTGGATCTGCTGGCAGCATCACCGGTGGACCATCCGATCGCACGATAAATCCATCGATGGTATTGAAAGTCGGACAAGAAAATGTATCTGATCAGTATAAAAAGCCGGACAAGAAAATCCATAGTTTCTTTGTTCCGGATAGCCCCATCACATACTACAGGAATTCGGCGGGAAATCCACCCCATTTCCCCGACTGCGAGAATCCTGTAGTGTTGATTCTTTACGTGGCCCCTCGTCCCTGATTAGTTTCTTGACATGCCCCGCCTAATAGGACAAATACCGGTACCGCGACGGACTGATCGCGGTATACAACAAATTTAGAATTATTCAACGAATTATTCAACGACCTTGTATCAGCCGGTCCCGTCACAGCCCCGCCGGCCCAGCACGGCGACTAATGTGCGAGTGCGCTTATTCGTCGCCTCGTCGTCGACACCGCCGAATAAGCGCACGTGCGCCTCCTGCCGTTGTTCGGCCGCCGTCGTCGACACCAGCGACATCCGACCCCAGCGCTCCTGGCGGTTCCACCCCCTTGCGGAAAACGTGATAACTAGCCACGTGGATAGCGACGCGACGGCAGGTATGAGCTGCTTGCCAGAGCTACCTGGCTGGTGATTGGCTTGCATGCGGTGTTCGTGCTGGCGAGAGGGCTCTCGCGTCGCTCTGACGCAGCATAACCCCATTAAGAGCGTTGTTCCGAATGCTAAGTACTTTCTCTTGTATACATCTCTATCGGTCATTGCAGCTTGGTTTTCTATCTTACCGGTAACTCGGTGTAAGCCTTATTGCGTTAGCGACTAACACCCGCTGACACCACCCGCCAACACAAGGCCGCATGCCGGCGGGTGACAACCATCCGGCCTCGACCCCAACCCGTCCCTACTCCCCCCGGCACACCACTGGAACTCGTACATCTATCCAGTAGCATAACCGTTCCAATTCTTCTCGGCTACGCGACCTCACCTGTCGTGGGGCCAGACACCCTGTCCCGTCCTGCTAAGTCCCCCCACACGGTATCTGGCTGCACTTTTACCTTTGCTGGCCACCTCAAAGCAGACGGCGGTACCTGTACCCGAACGTCAATACACCATCATCCACCATCGATACCTCGTCGCAGCACGGTAGGGACTTCGCCATCCGGCCAGCGCCCAAACCCCCTCCCCTCTCACGCGGAGACAGCGCGGGCCACTGCCGCGCCCGCCAAACCCTTACCATGGCCCAATCGCCCGGTGGTTGCCTTTCCTCGTGCAGGCCGAGCGATGAAAGTGGGAGAATCCGCCGGCCCGCTAGTAGCGTATCTCGCCGCTAGAAGTAGTACCTTTATACTCGCATTTATTTCCCCTCCGCCGCCGTTGTTGCGCGCTACACACATAAGCAACTCCGCCATCCCGCCGGCCGACCGTTGGCGAGTCCGGCCGTGCGGCAACGTCCCTCGGACCCCAGTCCCCCGAAGCTTGTTAGTTGTCTGTTCCGGCCCTCCTCTACGACCCCTGCGGGCAGGGCTGAGGCCGTGGCTCGACTCGCGCAGGCGAGCAAACCGCCGAGGTGGACACATCCGCCGTAAAGCAGCATAGCGCCGAGACATCCGCCGTATCGCCCACCGCCGGCGCCGCCCGGTGTACTGCTCGAGCCGGTGGACGTACGCGCTCGCTGATCGAGCCTGGAGCGTAAAGGGAGAGGCGAGGTCCTGGAGCGGGCCGCGAGGAAGGGGGCGGCGGTGGGAGAATGCTGGCCAGCTGGCTGGGAGGGGAGCAGCAGCAGCTAGGGCAGCAGGCAGTGGCGGCTGAGAGGGGGGGCGTGGACTGGTGAGACGCCTCGGGCGCAGAGGGCGCGCGGGTAGGGAGGAGTGTAGCACGTGCAGGCAGCCTCCCCCCTGCTGGTGGCGGGCGCGCCGTCGGGGCAGCATGCCGATCGGGGTGAACTGGACGGAGGAGGAGGACTTGCGGCTGCGGCAGCTGGTGGAGCAGTATGGCCCCAAGCGGTGGTCCCTCATCGCGCAAAACCTGAAGACGAAGGGCAGCAAGCAGTGCCGGCGCCGGTGGAAGAACTGCCTCAACGCGGAGATCAAGAAGGGCGGCTGGAGCGCGGAGGAGGACGCCATCCTGATCGAGGGGCACGCGGTGCACGGCAACAAGTGGACGGAGATCGCCAAGATGGTGACGGGGCGCACAGACAACGCGGTCAAGAACCGCTGGATGGCCATCTGCAAGCGCACCGGTGACGAGGCGCACGCGGCGGCGCTCGCGGCGGCGGCGGCTGCCGCGGCCGCGGCGGCCAACAGCGCGCAGCAATCCAGCCGGGCGTCGGAGGCGCAGCACTCGCAGCAGCAGGTGTACGGCACCCGGCGCAGCGTGCGGCGGAGCCAGGGCGACACGAGCACGCCGCGCGGCGGCAGCAACAACGGGGCGCTCGGGGATGGGGACACCACCCCGCGGGGCACCCGGCGCGGGCCGCGCCCGGGGCTCAACGTGAGCATCCCGCAGGCCGCGGGCGACGCGCCCACCCACCAGCCCGCCACGTACGACATGGGGCCCATGTCCATCCGCGTCGGCAGCGACTTTCTCAACCCCACCGAGCAGGCGCTGGTGAGGGAGATCAACGAGATGGGCATGCCGCTCATGATCCAGGTGCGCACGCTCACATGCGTCCCCTGTCACTGCAGAGGTAAAGGGGGCAGGGGGGGGGGGGGGGGGGATCGGGGGGGGGGGGGGGGGGGGGGGGGGGGGGGGAATGGGGTCCCTCTGCAACTCCCTCATCACAGGCTTGGGCCCAAGTCCGAGATATGACCCATACGCCGCGAATTAAGGAACATGTGCGCTTGTTGCTGAGGATGCTCGAAACGGCGATGGCATGCGTCCAGCCATGGCGATTACGGGTCGTGCAATGCCGCCCGCTAGCGACTGCCGCAGTGAAAGCGGTGATACTTGGCTCACTTTCCAGGTCCTCTGCGCTGTCTCGGCACCTGGAAACGTGCTTAGGGTTCGTGCCTGATTATCATTTTCGACACGCCTGGTGATGAGGGGAAAACTACAAGACAGCCGGAATACACCATTAGGGCCTTGGCGGGATGTGGCGAAACCTATTCATTATCTTTGCGACCCGCACGACCGGTTGAATGACGCGGGTTGCCATCGCCCGCCGGGAATGGCAGCCCCCCTTCCCCAAACTTCACTTTCCTCCTTGCCTGTCCCTTCTCTTGCCGGTGTTGCGGTGGTCGATTGCCAGCTGCCGCTCAGCTATGTCCGTTGCCGCCTTCCCGAAGCCCCCCCCCCCCCCCCCCTTATGCCTGAAGCTGTGTGAGGCTGCGGTTGTGCCGGTTACATGCAGTGATAGCGGGGAGGGTTTGTCCCCCATTTGCAAGCAGCACGCCCAGCCTGCGCTGCCCCAGGCCAAGTGTGCATGCACTGCTGGCTGGTTGCTTGCTGGGTCGGCTCGGGTGCGTTGCGGTGCGCCGATGACGGGCAGCCGTGTCGGCGCTGAGCGCCCCTTGCCCCTTTGTCCCAACCCACCGCCCCGGCTTGTGCTTACCCCCGGCGCGCAGGTGGACGAGCGGCCGCTGATCACGCCGGGGCAGCTGCTGCAGACGTCGCGCGCGCAGGGCCCCGGCGCGTCCAAGCAGGCGGCGGAAGCGATGGGGTCGCCCACCACCGACCTCTTCAACATCGACGACCTCCTCAAGTACTTCACCGGGACGCCCACGCCCAAGCAGGCCGCCGCCGCGTCCCGCTTCCGCACCCCCAAGGGCGAGCCCTCGGCGGCGGCCGCGCCAGGCGCGCTGCTGGAGCCGCATCGCCAGCTGCTGCAGAAGCTGGTCAAGCGCGGCTCGCAGGTATCAATAAGCCCCCAAATGACCGCCCGGCAACCCCCCCCCCCCCCCCCTCCCTCTCCAACCTTCGCTCAAGCTGCCCTGAATCAAAGCACCACCAGTCTCTTACACCATACAACTGCCGTAACAGCCTCAACAACGTAGGCCCTAAAACCCCCAAACCACCCTTACAGCCCTACTGATGAAAGTTCTAAAACATGGAAATCGCCCTCACATTATAAACCCCAAACCCCCCATTAAACCTTAAAACGGTCCTGAGAGCCCTAATGCTGTAACTCCATAACCTAAATATAACCTGGAAGGCTGTAATTGCGAAGCCAAAACTAAGCCCTAAACCCTAAAACCACCCTTACATACCTGCTGATGAAACCTTGAAATCCCCCTCACATTCTTAACCCCAAACCCCATTAAACCCCTAAACCGTCCTGAGATCCCTAATGCTGTAACTCCATAACCTAATGATGACCTGGAATGCCATAATCGCACAAGCCCTAAACCCTAAAAACAGTCTTAACATAAGCCTGTAAGCCCTCATGAAGTCTTGCCGAGTGTCGTGCACTCCCCTACTTTCGGAAACCCCTGTGCATGGGGAGGGGGGGGGGGGGGGGGGAGGTGGGGTGATGCGGCGACCGGCATGGCTGACGCGCCTCACTGGCGGCGGGCGCAGGTGACACCCCGCGGGGCGGCGGTGGGGCAGGCCTCCAACCTGGGCGCGGCGCCCAGCGGCAGCGCGGCGTCTGCGCAGTGGCCGCCGCCGGCGTACCCAAACGGCGCCTCGGCGTCCCTGCCCACGACCGGCACCCGCGCCGCCGCGGACGACCTCGGCCTGGGCGACCTCGGCGACGCGGTGGACGTGCTGCTGACGCCCAGCTTCAACGACAACGAGCTCACAATGCTGCTCGAGTCGCTGGAGGGCGGCGACGCGGGGATGGGCGGCTTCCACACCGGGTTCACCCCGCGCGGCTACGGCACCGGGCTCACCCCCCGCGGCAAGCGCTCCCGGCTCTCCTGAAGCAGGCGGCAAGGGCCATCCCAACCCAACCCAACCCAACCCCGCCCCGCCCCGCCCTCGCTTGGGAGGGAGGCACCGCCCCCCACGTGCCCCGCTCCCCGCCTCCCCACCCCACCTCCCCCCCGCCCCACACCCCACCCAGCCACCAGCTGCGCCCGCGTGAGCTGGGCTCGTAGTGCTTGTAACCCAGTCGCTTCAGTTTCTCAAACAGGCCGGCAACCCCACGCGGAAAGGGGCTGTTTTGCGCGGCGATACTGCTGCAGGCTGTGTCACGGCTGTTGCGGCGGGAGCATGGGTAGTGGCAATGCAGTCGCTCATCGTGCGCGCCTGGTATGTCCCTTGGCCTCGTCCCCGCCCGCCACCGCCACCGCCACTGCGCTGACCTGACGGCAGTACCTGTAGCTGCACGCCGCCAAATCAAACAACCAGGCCGCCGCCGCAGCGTGCTGCTGCGATGCCGAGCCGACGACGATGCTGACGACGGGCTACGAGGATTACTATACGTGCGTAGTGTATCGTAGAGCCGACGAAATACGCGATGATAATGAGCACTAGTAAGGATTATGTAGTAAGAATCGCGCGTCGCGTATACACGTAATAGCTGTCGGTGGCGGATGGTATGAATATTATACCGAGCCACAAATATTATGTCACGACTATGAGCTCCCGTGCTCCTCCGAAACCAATGTCAAAAACGCGATCAAACGGCGACGATATTCGGCCGCTCGGCGAAGGCTGCCAATACCGACAATACACGCACACAGACACTGAAACGTAGATATTATATATATACCTATAACTACATTCATATACATTCGTATGATATATTCAAATCGATGTATAAATATATGTATATATATACATGTATCTGTATGCACAAGTGAAGGCTACATAGAGAGGAGGAGGGGGGGGCTGGGGAGGGGGGGGGGGAGCTTGCACATATTTGAGTGCCTAATGTGGAAAGAGAGAAAGTAAAGGGCTTGAAGGAGCACAAGTCGGGTGAGTGTCCCTCAGTCGAATCGCAATCCACCGGCCCCTCTCTCCTACGCCATTCTTGTGGCTGCGCCCTCGAGGTAGCCCCCCAACTTTGAGGAAAGCCAGCGTCCGCCTGCAGCGAGCCACCGGGGCTGAGCCCGTGCACATACCACCCTCCGCAATGCGTGCACCCCCACGAGCCATCGCCAGCCAGCCACGCTCAGCACCGCACTGCCGCGTTCCAACCCGGAGCGGCGTCCCCCAAGTGGGGGCGAGGGGTGGCGACTGCCCGGCCGGGCGGGATCCAAGCCAGGGCTGCAACCTTGCAGCTTCCACTGCCATGAGAAGGGCCACCACTCGATGGCGCCCGATGCCTTGGCGACAACAGCGTGTGATGCTTTACTTGTGCGCTCTCATAAGCAGCAACACGGCGGTTTGTGTAGTTATCTTTGTACCGCCCTCGGGACAGGACTGGCAACAGTGAAACCCTTGCAGCTCTACGGCCATTTGTGTACTATTATACCATTGTTTGCACTATGGCACCAATGGCGAGTACCCCCCCCCCCCCCCCCCAACTTGCCACTTGCTCCTGCATGAGGTTTAGGGTTTTAGGGTTCAAATTCTGAAACCCGGGAGCGGCCGGAGGGCAGGGGATGCCATGCTGCGGAGTAGCGCCTACCCGGGTACCATCCTCGCGAGCACTGCTATCTGCCATACGTGCTGCCGTTCCAGTTCCAGCTGAGCTTCCGCGGGCTGGGCGAGTTGAGCTCGCGCGCGTCCCCCGCCAGCCGCCCCGCCAGCATCTCCTCGGGCGCGGCACTCCGGCGAGGGTGCGCCGCCTGGGCCAGGAAGTCGTAGGGCGCGCAGGGGCCGGCGCCGTCCCGTCCGCTCTGCTTCCGCGCAGCCGGGCTGGCGACCCCGCGCCGGAGGGCGTCGCGCTCGTATGCCTTGGAGGAAAACACCGGCGCGCCGTCTGGCGAGGCAAAGCGCGGCTCAGCTTCCCGTTTCCCCGTCGCCTCACCTCGCGGCACGCTCGCACAGAGGCAAATGAATCAAACAAAGGATAGTGCGGAGCATACCGTCACTTGCGCTGTAGCCGCTGCAGCTCCAGCTGCAAAGTAGCGACGTGCAGCGCTCCGGGCCTGCAGTGGCGCTGAGTGTTGCAGCCACCTGGAGGGTAACGCGCGTGTTGGGGGGGGGGGGGGGGGGGGGGGGGGGGACACCACCGCGTCGCCAAGCGTTAGATCCCTCTGTGGCTGTGGCAACGGCGACCCAGCGACATGCTCTCTCTCTGAACTGGCGCGCTATTGGTGGTGAAGCGCTGGGGGGGTGGGGGCGGCGGACCTCCTGCGCGCGATCCGCGAGCTGCAACCGTTCCTGCAACTCACTGCAAGCCGCCCAAAGCAGCACATAGCTTAGCAGCCGCAGCATGCAGCCTTCCGCCCTCCCCCTGGCACCCTCCTCCGGACAGTGACAGCCTTCCGATGGCCGGCAGAGAGCAGCGCTCGTAGAGGTGGGTGCGGCATGGTGTTGGGGGTGGGGTGGCAGAGGGCGCGCTATCTGTGGTCGTAGGGCAGCGGCCCGGCGGGCAGCTGGGCGGTCGCTCGTCCTCACCTCTCCGGCATCCACTTGTACGCGGTGTACAGCCCGCTGGAGTGAGGGCAGGATAGGCGGTGCACCTCGGGAAAGGACTCCTGGCACACCTGGGGGCCCAGCACCGCCTCGCTCAGCCAATGCCACGGTGCAGTTGTCTCACTCCCTGCGGTGATGGCTGCAAGAAACCATCTCCTATCTATGCAGGATGGGCTCTCCAGCCAACCCCCCCTCCCTCTGAATAGTTAGGGGTCTTAATTTCGTGTATGAAGTCTGCAGGCAGGGATACCGTTGATCATCCTCGTCGCTCAGACGATGGGGTGTCACTGCTGGCCCTATCCCAGTGCTAACTGTTTGCTAGACCATGCCCACCCACCCCCGCCTTTAGAGAGAGAGAGAGAGAGAGAGAGAGAGAGAGATTCCACCACACAAGGTGCGGCCCGCTAAAGGGCATCACAACCGCACTACAACATCAAGCCCCAATCCTCTTTTGAATTCAGTCTTGTTAGGATGAGGTCAGCAAGGATGCCTGCAACCATGGCCTCGCTTCGTGAGTGGCATTGCGCTGTTGGCGCAATCCTCGCATTAATTCCCGCTAGGAATTGTATCTTTTGTCGGCAGGTGCGCTCCATCCCACCTCCCCCCTCCACCTCAAAAACTATCGGAAAGTTTGTCAGCAAGGCCAACTTTCATCATGGCCTCGCTCGGACATTGGCATTACGTTGTTGCCGCGATCGTGGATGCGTGGCGTTCATAAATGCAACAAGCTGTGTGTTTGTCATAATGCCCCCCCTTCCTCACTGTCTCTCGTCCCTTGCAGAATTCATCTTATTAGAGTGGGTGTTACTTCATCACTGTGGTGATTACGATTGTGGCATCGCGACGGTATTGCCATGGCCTGCTGGTTCAACCTCTGTTGATCCTTACAAGAAAGTGTATGTTTGTCGGCACGTGCTCACCCCCCCCCCCCCCCCCCCCCCCCCCCCATCCTCTCTTTCAGATACAAATAATGTTGCTGTAATGCGTGCATTTAAGGATGAGTGTAGCAGCGGTGGCCGAAGCGAGCCACGCTGACAGCCGACCTCCCACCTAAATCTGACGGCAGGCAGCGCCGGATTGGCGCAGTGAGTGGTCGTCACCTGCTGCGACCTCTGGCGCGCGGGGTCCCGCTGATGCGCCGAGCCGTAGCCCCCCTGCTCCTGCCACCTGTTCAGCGGGGAGCTGCTGCTGCGGACAGCGCGACGCGGCAGCGCGGCGTGCGGGGCGCCAAGATTGCCGTCGTCAGTGCCCAGACGCTGTTGCGGAGATAGCAGCGCCTCATCCATCCGCGGTTACTCGGCGGACGAGGGCGCAGGTGGCGGCAGAGCGGACAGTGCGACTACGAGGCGTTGCTGGCGAGTGGCTAGTGGCGAAGACTCGGGGGCTCGTGTCAGTAGTCGCTACGACAACGTACGCTCGACGACTGCTGTGACGCGGGGATATCACTCTGGTACAGTGGTACTCTGTGACGCTGGGGATGATTAGGTGGGGTGCCGGTAAGACGCGCCGGGAGCCTCCTGCCCTCCTGTTCCGGCCTCTCGTACCTTGCCGCGGCATGTCGCGCCGTATTATGCCCGGGAGACAGCTCCGCGGCGGTGGCCCCCAGGGGGTACGGGCTGTACATGACCCTGTGTCCCACAGTTTGTGATGACTCGCTTAGTGACTCGGGCAAGGTTCCGACCACTTTCGTGGCACATGCAACGCTGCCTCAACTGTTGAAGGTGGGTGGCTGCTGTTTCGCGTCGGCGGGGGAAACGGCCACCTGCGCCCTGCTCTCTCTGCGCTCGGCCGCACTACCCCGCCCGACCGTCTATCTCCCGGAGTAGGGGGAGCAAGTCGCTTCGATATTCTACCACAGGGCGTTGCCTGTAGCACGGTTTCAGCTGGGGATTGGCAGGGTACTCGCTGGGGCGCTCAACAGTTGCAAGCCGACAGTGGCGAGTGGGCCCTCATACGCGCCTCCCCGCTTCATCCAGGACGAGGGGACGCGGCGGCCCCACGAGCCGGAGGCCTCGCGGGCGCATATCCGGCGTTTCGTTATTACCGCCGTCCTGTGTTTCAGCGCATTCGGATGCGTCGTTTTAATTACGTCGTCATTTTGGTCGTCGCGCGCCGCGCCCGCGTGTTTGAATATGGTTTCGGAGCAACACGGGAGCCCGTAGTCGCTACAGAATATTTGTGGTTCAGTATGTACTATTCATACCATCCAATTTATTGTACATAGTACATAAGGCAGCAGTTGCCCGTCCTGCCGTCCCGCGGGGGCGAATATGTTAAGACCCACGTACGAAAATGCCATGTGTACACACAGGTCGCCCTGTGTATACACAGATCATCAATTTGACCTGTGTGTACACAGGTCAATTGAAGATATGGGTCGTTTAGCATTTCCGTACGTGGGTCTAAACACGTCTATGGTCAGCTAGCGGGCTGCATGCGACATTCGCAAACTGACTGTTCGCCCTGCAAAGAGTAGTAGTCCTGCAATCACGCGGAAAATCATAACAATTCGCCGTTTTACCAGAATTAAGTCTGAATAGCGGGATAGAATAGCTCCCTTGAGCTGGGAGCTTGAGTCCTTTCATTAGCACATCATTCCGATAAAACGCCAGCCAGGAACCCACTGTGGGTAGGGGGCATGAATAAGGCATGTAATGTGTAACTCAACGAAAGCTCCCGGGAGCGAGGACCTCTTGGATACGAAAGTCACGTCGCGTCGACGCCATCATCATTTCGGCTCCTCCTGGTCATGGGGCGGTGATATGTGCGATAAGATGCCCGTGGACATAGGCACTAGTCGTGAAATAAATTGCTGTTGATTGGGACGAGCCCGCGCTACTTAGCCCACGGTGCGGGTGGTATAAGCATGCCCCTGTGGAATCGAAAGCACTTTATATGTACTACTTTAACCCAGCGAGGTAGGTGCAGCCAGCGGCGCTCATTTACAGCTTGGAAAATTGTGGGATTGCAAATGTTGGAGAATTGTCTGCATTATTGGCACACCGTCATGGAAATGCCCATGCATTGCAACGGGAGCACGCATTTATTGGTCTCAAGCTTGCACGTCATACATGCCATGCATATTTACACCCACCACCGGGAGCGCGCGTGCGAATGCGACGGACGGTAGCTACACCGCCAACATGCTCCCATGTGCGTTGACCGTGTTTCGGTGGTTCTAGCTTTGTGCCAAACAACGCCATTGCCGGAAAACATTATTCGTGCGATACCCGTACGAAGCGGCTGCCTCCTCGGCGTAGGAGGCTTGCATGCATTGAAAGACAAGGCTTTATGGCCCCGTAGCTCCATGGCTTTGGCAATAAGGCGGGGATACGCGCGGATTTCTGCGTGCAAATACTTGTGTGGAGTGCTGTACACGCCGTGTGATAATAAAAGAAATTATTTAAAGAAATAACGTAGTATCTCGTCCGCCGGAGACTACACCTTTCCACATAAGCACGGTTTGTGGATTCAACCAATCTCATACCCAAAAGTGGTTACATTTAGGCCGTGCGCGCGTGCATGCATATGTCCAAAGGGCAGTACGGCTTAAGGCCAATGCTGTGATAGCGCGTTATACCCAATTGTGCCGCGTTATAGCCGTTGCCATCAGCACTTTCATTTTATGCCAAAGCAGTGTGTGTGGCGATGGCGCCACCAAACCATAATGAAATCACGCCACACATGCCCATAGCACCACACATACCCATGGGCCACACGTGCAGCCGTTCTCATACCGCCACATCGCCATTGATGTGCTTGCCAACTATCCACCGTGAGTGTAGGGCACTGAAACAAGGTCATTCATGATATGGCACACGCCCTATGTATCGACTCCACTGGTTTTGGAGCAAAATCGTGGCAAAATTCATGCTGTAGCCGTCGCTGCATGTGCAAGCCTGAGAGGCTTCTAGCGGCCTTCTTGCCGAGGCGCGAAGCAGTGCATATATGGCATTGCATGGCTACGTTACCCATAGCGCGTTATCGTGGGCCGAGCGGCACGGGAATGGCGTAGTGCACTTGAATGCCCCTATTCTAGTATAATTGTACCCACGCTACGAAATTGGGCGTCAAGCGTCGCGCTTGTGTGCATCGCTAAAGAGGGGGGAAGGGAGTGCACCAAGCATGAGGCCCGTGTGTGATTGCACTCGGCACACTATCCCACCACCGGGTGCCAGTCATGCTTCAGGACAGAGTTGGCGTAAAATTATGCACGCGAACGTTGTGACCACATGCTGTCACCAACGTAGTCCAATCTCGACCTGATTATCCGTGTGTATTTTCAGAGTGCCTAACCGTACTAGGATATGGTCCTGAGAAGACGAGATTCCCCTCACGGTATGGACCCAAAGAATGTGCGGAGTTTGGTTTCAGAATTTTGGGAGCAATCCCTGAGCCACTATCAATATCCGCGTGGATTCTAGCGATTGCGACACGAGGCGCTACTGCCCTATTGGCGATGGTATCATCACACACACCGTGCAGTGGGTCGCACTTACAAGGCCCCACCTCACCAACACCACCCTAGCCCCTTTACCGACATGTTTCCTCACTGATCCATGGCCATACCACCACGCTGTGCTCTACGCATGTGCGGCAGCACGTCTTGGGCACCAACAGATGTGTTAAGGGGAGTACTTGAAACGCCCAATGTGGCGCCTCGGCCACTTGTGGAAGACGGCACGCGTTAGGGTATTAGGTTTTCAATAAACCCTATGATGACACAGCAGTTTGAACACAGATGTGCACATTCCGGGGTTTCAGGGTACGCACCCTAGATTCAGCTGCCCTATCATTATTCGTAAACTCGTATTTGGCGAAAAGGGGCCTGGGATGAATTGTGTGGCGCGGTGAATTGCTCACGATTTATTGACATGGCGCTCCGCTTCGGAAAGTCAATGACATTGAAATTACATGCTGCCCGTGGTATTAGCTGCACAGTACCGTGACGTCTTCAGTGAGGGGTTTATTTCCCCGTGTTGTCTCCGGTTCTTCACCCCTGCTCCACGTATCCAGGACCGCGAATGGGGGATTAATGCGTGAGAGACAGGGTTTTTTTTTGTGCTCTGACAGCAGATCTCCGTGCGGCTTGCCAAGAGAATTGAGGAACGGACGCCTTAGCAGGCCAATGCGAAGGATAAGTGATCAATTATGCGCTTGGTGGCTCTGAGCAGTCGTGACGCAAAATGTGTGCCCCCCCCCCCCCCCCCCCTAATCCCGCAGCACCGCTGGACAACGCCTGCGGCCGCTGCCTTGGTTCAGCAAGCATCAGCCGCGGTGGAGGTAGACGCTACAGGCAGGCAAGGGACCCCAAATCAGCCCTCCGTGTAGGGGACCTGCCGCGCACAGCTGCAAGGTAGTGGTATTACACTACCGCCCCCCTTGCACCCTACTCAAGCACCCCCGCCTCGCTACCTGACCCCGTCAACGAAGGCGCCGCCCGGTGCACCGCCCGGCACCCCCCCGCCCGGCTTAAGCGGCGTCATCGCCGACGACTGAGGGTACGCGCCGCCGAGCGCCGCTGCTTTATGCGGCCTCCTCCGGGGCGGCGCCGCGGTGGTGGGGGAAGTTATTCAGCTGCTGCCCCACGAGGTACCTGTCGCGCCAGCAGCACACACACGCGGGGCCCCGTCAGGGCGCTGCGCCCCCACAAGGACACCCCACTCCAGCGTAACCCCACTGCCTCAAACAACACATCAGACGAGAAACACACCCACCCGTACCCGGTCTTCAGTGCGGCTAACAACATGCACGCGCAGTGAACCCGCCTCTGCTGTCAGTATTCGGTACCTTGTGCCCGTACATATGCCCTGCTCGAAACCTCTGTCCTTACACGCGCTGATGCTTATCGATGTGATGTGCGTATGTGCCACGTCGCTGCCCCGGGCCGGCGGTCGGTCGGTAACGTGGCACTGTTGGCCAGTGCTGGAAATTCCGTCACTGGCCTCCAATTAGTCTTGCAGAATGCTTCGGCAATTTGCTTGATGACTATAACGGAGCGTCGCCTACCCGGGGCTTTCCGTAACTGGATCGCTGCCAAAACGGCCGTCGTAGAGACACTGCAAGGGTTTCCTTGGTGCCAATCTTGTCCCGGGGGCGAAAAAAAAACGTGGCACTGTATGGCAGCGTACGGCCCTTTAATTGGGTACCGGTACCCAAATCGGCAGTGCGGGTGTGAGGAGATATTCTCACGATATGTATACGATACACTCTCGCTGTGTGTCATCCACGGATCCTCTGCGCTTTTGATAGAGCGCGGCTATCTCCTGACAGCGGCGGTGCGTTGGGCGCAGGGCGCATCGGACGCGTACCAACTTACGGGCCGAGGGCGGTACCTTGGACGCCTCGTGCAGAAGTACCGAGTGCTGGGAATGCAATGTCAGGGGAATGCAGGTGACATCACCCGTGCCGGGCCCCCTTTGGCACCCAGCAAACACATGAAAATGTAACATCCTGTAACCGTGTAGCACCAAGACCTGCACGCACAGCGCGCCCCCGCACTAAAGAAGTGAATACCGGTACGCTTCCAAGGGGCTGTACGTCACCATAAAGGACCATGTTGCGGACTGACTGTGCGCGTGTGATTGTAAAGACTGCGCGTACATACTACGAGTGTCTAACAAATAGAAAGAAGAAAGAAAGAGGGAGGGAGGGAGGGAGAAAACGAGCGAAGGCGTGTCACCGGGCAGGCGTGCAGGACGGTGGTGGTTGGTGGTCGGGGGGGGGGGGGGGGGGGGGGGTTCCGGCAGCGCCCTACCGCTCATCCCGGATGGAGTTGTGCAGCTTGGTGACCCAGGCCTTGAAGCGGAAGGCCAGGGCGGCGAGGCCGACGGTGGCGGCGGTGATGTGGTACGCGTAGAGGTGCACGTACGGCATCGCCCGCAGCGGGACGACGTGCAGCGCGGGCAGGACGGCGCGCGAGAGGGCGTACGGCAGCGCCAGCGCGGTGGCGACGTCCAGCAGCAGCGGCGCCGCGATCGCCTCCCACGCAAACACCATCGTCTCGTGGTTGAACGCGCTGTGGCTGAGCCGCGTGAAGCGGTCGCGCCAGCTGCTGTGCGCGTCGGCGTTGGCGGCCTCCGGCGGGCCGGCGGCCGGTGGCGCGAGGGCCACTTCGTGCGGCAAGTCGCCGGGCAGCTGCCCCATCACCACGGCGCGGTGCCACAGCTTGACGACCAGCAGGCCGAGCACCCAGTCCTGGTACAGGAACAGCACCGGCGACTTGTTGGCCGGCACGCGCACCGGCAGGAAGAGCAGCTCCAGCAGGACGCCCACCAGCAGCGGCACCACGCCCGCCAGCAGGACAAACAGCGCGACCGCCTGCCGGCGAGACGGACGGGGGCGGTCGGCACACCATGCCAGTCAGGCTGGCATCCGCATCCATCCATCAGGAGGAGGCGCGCCTCAGGCAGCTGAGGGGCATGCAGGCGTACGCATACAGCACTCGTACGAGAGGAAGGGGTGCTGCACTTTGGGTGCCCAAACTACAGGATATGCATACGCATATGATTTTAAATAGATATACATGTACATGTACATGTGTATACATACATGTATACGTGTATACATCATATATTTCTATGTATCATGCCTATATACTATCTATAGCATATATATGTACATGTATATACACTCTATATGTGTCCCACATACTGGTATATCTCTCTACATATACACCATTTATTAATGTATTTTTACAATATATGTATATTTATTATAAAAAAATTACATATGTGTGTGTCGGGGGGGGGGTCGGTCACAGGCATTTGAATCGCCGCAAGCCATCCGCACGTCCTGGCTGCTTTTAAGGGGATGTAATGATGGCCAATAAGTGACGCTGTACGGTGTTGCGGTATTCAATTCCAAGACGGAATCTGCGCGACGGTTGATGGAGAGAGGTTGCGCCCAACGCGAGCGCGGGCGGGTAGGTAGAATGAAGCTTTGACTACCCACACTTATGACGTGTTGCGCGAGGGAAGGGGGGGGGAGGCGCTGCTGGGCGCACCTCCAGCAGCACCCAGGTCCACAGCCACACAAAGCGCGCCGCCGCCAGCAGGTTGTGCTGCAGCACGGCGCTCCACAGCGCCGCCGCGATCCTCTGGCCGCCCCACAGCACGTAGCAGCCCAGAATGGCCGCGTACAGGTCGTGCACCATCGGCAGGCGGCAGGCCCACAGCGCGGCGCGGCCGCACGACACCGGCAGCAGCAGCGCCAGCACGTTGAGCAGCATCAGGACGCCCACGCTGCTCAGCGCCGCGGCGGCCAGCCGCAGCCGGCGGTCGCATCCCCGCAGGGTGGCCAGCGCCCAGGCCAGCAGCGGGTGGCGGGCCCCGCGCGACGCGGGCGCCTCGGAAGAACGCGGCGCCTCGCCGCGCGGGGGCTCCCCTCCGCCAGGAGCGGCCCCCTCGGCCTCGGGCTCCGCAATGGCGTCCTGCACACCGCAGCCAAGCGCACCGTCAGCCTCCTCAACGGCCCGCCCGCCCGGCCGACCCACAGCTCCGCCGGAGACTCCCACCCTTGCGTTCCTGGCTTGGACCGGCACCGTAACCACACTCCATTGTGGTCGCGGGTCCCCGCAACAGGGAACGATTTTGCCCCATAGAGTCATCAGGGATTCTGCGCTCTGTCTTTGTGGCGAATTGTCATCAGGTCCCGCCAAATTAATGTGTACTTTCTTCCTCTCACGGGGAGGGTCAAAAGCAGCAGTGAATAGCGAACCGCCCGCATGGTTACGGTTGTGCGTTTCCGGACATGTCAGTCACCAAAACCCGCGGCACTTTAAATGGGAAACACAGAGCAAGCGGCATTGTCACCCCCCCACTCCCCGACCCTGGGACGGCAGGGCTGGCAACAGTGAACCCCCGTGCAGCGTCTCAGTGATGGCCTTTGAGTTGGGCAGCAAACCAGTTACGCGGTAAGCCCTGGGTAGGCGGCATTCGGGCAAACATATTGCTGAAGCATTATGCAAGACTAATTGGAGGCCAGTGACAAAATTTGCCACACTGTAGGATCACCGGCTCAGAACACTGCCATAACCAGGCGATACGCCCGCCGTTTCGTGGCGCGGCCTTCTTTGTGCATGCGCGCGCATGTGTGTTGTCTGTGTGAGCTCTGGGGGCTGGGGGGGGATTGGGGGGGGGGGGGGGGCGCGCCTCTAGCCCGAGGAGCGCGGCCAGGGCGCGCAGCCATCTCAGGGAGGCGCCGCGTAGAGCCCGCATCATGCCCGCCCCGTGGATGTTCTCCATCGTGAGGGGCACCAGCACGTGGAACAGCAGCACGTCCACGCTGATGGCTGCGGTGAGCAGGCGGCGGGCGGGGGTGGGCTCAGGGTCCCGCAGCAACGTAGGCAGGGAAGAGGGGGCCGATTTCAGGGGTTGAGGGCTGCAAAACCCAAAACCCTGATTGCAGGAAAACGCTTATTAGGGTTTACGATGAGAATAATGAAAAAACATCAGGGTTTTGGGTTGAAAATCTGTTGGAACATCTTCTAGGAACATTTTAGACGCGAGCCTGTATACTCCGAAGTATAATCGTTTGGTTAGTTTGTTGGCAGCGATCGAATGGAGTGGTAGGATAGATGTGCCATTAGGAGGTTTAGGGCGTCGGGAGCAGGCAATCACTCCATGGCATGGCTCACCCGTGGTAGGGTTGGAGAACTGCTGCCGGAAGGGGAAGTGCTGCGGCAGCAGGCTGGTCAGCGCGACGACGGGGAAGTGCACGGCCCACACCAGCGTCGTCATGTACACCACCAGCATGCCTAGCAGGCGCTTCATCTGCCGCCCGACCCGCTCCTCCATCAGCAGGTGCAGAAAGTCGGGCTGGTCATCTGCGTCCATGCGGCGCCGCGCACAGGTTGCGTCAGCACCAGGGTGACACGTCACTCACACTTTGGCAAAGCGTAGCGTAATCATGATTCTTGGCAAAGAAAGCCAGGTGATGTTTTGTTTGCGTCCTTGATCAAGTTCGATGCCGTCGACGTCAAGTTCGGTCATATCGCCGCAATGCCCGGGAGGTGGATGGGGGGCTCGCTGCGGAGCGCGATCCATCGTGTCATTGCGGCAGCGCCCGGCACAGCGCAAAAGGCTGTGGGTGAGCTGCCGGCGGCAACATCTTCCGACATGCCTCGTAACCGAGGGGGCAGTGCAGCCCATCGCGACGTGCCGTGGCATGCAGCATTGACTGCGCCGGAGGTGATATGATGTGTCCAGCAGAGGCAGACGCAGGGGTATCACGAAGCAACGCGTCGCGGCACGACTACGCTACGTTTAACCTCCTAAAGATCAGACACGTCTAAGCCTGGTTAGTGCTCCCTCAGCATGCGCTCGCTCGCAGAGTTCACCCACGCTCAGGGGGGGCATGTGCTGGGCAAATAACAAGAAGGGGGGGAGAGGGAGGGAGGGGAAGGGGGGGGGGGGGGGGGGGGATGCACCTGCTGGGATGTGGAACCAGTCTGCGGCCGAGGGCAGCAGGTCCGGCGCGAGAGAGTGCTTGAGGATGGCCACGATGGTTGAGACGTACAGCATGTAGGCGAGTCCGAGGAACCAGTGCATCCCGGCCGACGACAGCGGGTACGTGTTGATCATCTCCAGGCGCGTGCCGATGGTGGAGTCCGTGATCGGCAGCGCGCAGATGTCGAGCCACCAGCCCACAAACAGCGGCATGAGCCCCCGCTCCAGCACCACCACCGCAGACACCTGCAGGGAGATCAACACGGTCGTCAGAACCGGCCCCCGCGTCTTGCAGACGTGCCTCTGCATGCCGATGCTGACACAAGGGATTGTCAGCTCTGTCCCAGTGATGCTCTACCCTGTATGCGCCTGGGGTATTCGACCAAACATATCCAAGGCATAATTTGATTTCAGTTTCAAACGCCACCGTATGTGCTCTACCTACGCCCTTTCCTATGAATGCCTGCAATTATGCCGTTTATACTATCCTGTAATAACACCTACCGCATCACTATCCTTGATACTCATTCATACGACTCGCTGCATGTCTGTTAAATGATGGTTCTGGATCCCCGGAAATGCCCACAATTGACACGAACTTGTTCAGGTGCCCTCGTATAACCCTGAAATACGCAGTATGCCTGGCACATAGTTCAGGACCATTCGATTGCTTGTGCAATGAGTATGGCCAATGGTTCATCGGCAATCGACCGCACGGACACGTCTACTGACAGCGTATATATGATACCACGTCTCCCTGTGTAGGCTACAATGCCAACCCCGAGCGCGCTTCACCTTGAGGACGATCAGTACTTGCAGCAGGGACTGCGCCGTCCAGCGCACCACGCGCACAGAGATCTGAATGGCGTACTCGATGCCGCGCACGCCTTGCCGCCAGTGGTGGCCGGTGCGGTGGATCTCGCGCGTCACGAGGTGGAGGACCAGCAGGGAGATGGTGACGCAGTAGCCGAGGATGACCAGGTTGCGGTCCGGCTCCGTGGGCAGCGTGAACTGCTCCTGCAGGTCGGTCAGTAGCGTCTCCGAGCTGCTCACCACCAGGGACACCAACCCCTTCTCCAGCTCCTCCTCCGGCCCCTCCATCACCGGCCCGATGATGGCCGTCGCGTCCGGCAGCGGCGAGTCCTTTGCCGCCGGCATTGGAGGTTCCGCGGAAAACGTTGAGAGCGTGGTGACGTTCAGCGAGGTAATTCTCTGCGAGCGCAAGGTGAGGGGCTGTCAGCCAATGTACTCATTGGTTTTGCGGGTGGCCAAAGCACTGACCTGTTTCAAACCAGAAATTGCTGCTCCCAGGGATATGTTGCCGGTGTGTGGAGCCCCCTCCCCCTCCCCCCCCGAAAAGCCGCTCCCGGCTCACCTGCAGCCACTCCAGGTCCTGCGGCTCCAGGCTCAGCTGCACCGTCTCGGCGGCATACACGGTCATGCGCCCGATGTTGAATGGCACGCACACCACGGCGGCGATCACCATCACGTTGAACACCGTCACCATGGCCGCGTTCTCCAGCAGGTGCGAGATGGGCCCGCGCAGGCCGATCAAGTCCTCGATCATCAGCTCCCCGAACGGCTCCTCCAGCCGCTCCGCGTCGGCAAAATTGGCGTCGATGCGCGGCATGCCTGGCCCCAGCACCCCCCAGTTGGCGCCCCCGCCGGCGCGCGCC
Source organism: Tetraselmis striata (assembly GCA_006384855.1). Lineage (NCBI taxonomy): Eukaryota > Viridiplantae > Chlorophyta > Chlorodendrophyceae > Chlorodendrales > Chlorodendraceae > Tetraselmis > Tetraselmis striata. The sequence goes on from VCJN01002458.1 coordinate 112,023, forward strand.
CGTACCAGCGGCACCTCCCGCGCCCACGCTGGGTTACGGTTCTCCGCCGCGATGGCGGCCAGGAGCGCGTCGCCCTCCAGCGGGACCTCCTCACCCTGGGCCAGGCAACCACAAGTGTTGGCGCGGCGGGGCCTCCTATGATGGAAGCGATTGGTGGGGGAGCAATCACGGCTGGGTGGGTCGGTGGCGATGGTGGTGTTGGCATTGTTGGGGGAGAGGGGGGTGGCTTGGATACCTCCGCTGCTTCATTGCCGGCCTGGAAGCCATCGCCTCGCGGCCGAGCCGGCACCTCGCGCCCATCCTCCGGCGCGTTCCCCCAGTAGTTTGCAAAGTAGTCCCGGAAAAACTCGTAGACCCCCGTGCCCAGCGTGAAGCCTGTCACGATCACTGCCGACAGGAGCGAACCCTGGGGCGTACAACCGACAGCAGCAGCAGCAGCAGCAGCAGCGGTGCGTCAGACCCGCTGCGCCGAGGGTGGCTCAGGCTAGTGGGAGCAGCCAGGGAGCGCGGGGCCGGGCGTACCAGCAAGCAGTCCGACACGATTAGCAGCGGCGCGCGCCGGATATCCACCCGGCTGGCAGCCTGCAGGGAGGGGCCAGTTGCCACAGCCAGTCAGTCAGGCCCGCAAAAGAGCCACCCCGCGTCTCATGACACCACCCCATGGCGCCCAGCCGCATGCCACACTCGCCGCCCCCTCACAGCCAGCCGCTTCCTCATGCGATATGCAGGCAGCTGATCGGGACGCACATCCTCCAGCGTCCGGCTGAACGCCAGCCTCGATGCCATGCATGTCACCTGCGGCAGGAAGACCAGCCACACGGCGAATACCAGCGCCACCTGAAGGGGAGCGGGCGGGCGAATGGGTGGGTGAGAAAGTACCGCCAGCAGAAGTACTACACACACACGCAGCTGACCTAGCCTGGTCGGGATGGCCACCTCCATGCAACAACGAGCTGCCCGGCTGTGGGGCAGGTACCAGGGCAGGGAGGGGAGAGTAGAGGGCTTACCCGTCCAGTCAGGTGTGCGGCGGAGCGTAGCTTGGCGGATAGGCCCAGCAAGATGTCGCGGGAGGAGAGCACCGGCGGCGCATTTTCCGCGTACACCGGCGTGAACACAAATTCGTGCTTGCACACCTATTTGGGGGGGGGGGGGGGGGGGGGGGCAGGATGTGCAGTCATTTCGCAGGTGACGGCGAGAGTTGCGTTCCGTGTTGGACATGCAGGGGGGGGGCGGGGTGAGGGGGGCGCTGGGCGCACCTCGCAGTGGCGGTTCCCGGAGTGGGAGAGCCACTGCATGAGGCAGTCCTGATGCACAAACTTGATGCTGCCGCTGCACTTGCAAGGGTGGAACAGCATGTGGCCAGGCTCGGAGCCGCAGCGGCAGATGCGGCATGTGTCCTCTCCGTCCCCGTTCTCGCTGCCGGAGCTGTGGCTGCTGCGGCGGCTGCTGCTGCTGTTGCTGCTGTTGCCGGCGGGGAAACCAAGCGAGCTGGATTGCGCCTGCAGCGCCCCTGCCCCCGCGCCAGGGTCGTCCTCCATCGCGTCCGCGCCCGGCAGCAAATCTGGCCTATCTGCCACCGCGGTCGTGTACACGTGCACCGCCGAGAGGCTGCCTGCCGGCCAGCCTCCTTGCTGCCTTCACCACCCGCAGGATGGCTCCGCCAGCGCCCTTCCTGCTAGCCGGACGTCCCGGACAGCTCTGCCCGCCCTTCTCCGCCGCACCTGCCGGATGCCTGAGCTGTCGCGTGCAGCAGTTGAGCAGCTATTGACGCGACCCTTCGCGAGCGGCTGCGTGTTTTCGGAGAAGGGGGCAGTCCGATTTTGTCCGAGACCACAGTCCGCGTTGGGATCCGCCACGGCGGGCGAAGCACACGCTCAGTGCTGGGAGGTAACCTGCAGAGGGTTCCAGTCCCGCTGTGCAAACATAGCACGCAGCCGCCCCTGGAGAAACGCCCGGTGCAGAATGCTCACAGTCCTGGGCCTGGGCGTGATACTGCGCAGCGTTCGTGCCGCTGTCGTCGTGCCGCTTGTCGAGGCTGGGTGGCAGCAGCAGGTGAACACTCGGCGCTGCTGCCGCAGGTTTTTAGGCTGATCAGCTGGCCGCCCCTGGCATACAGGGGTAATTCTTTTTGGTTACAGGGAGAGCGTCAAGAGAATGCACGCAAAGTACTGGGGTCGGCACACAGGGGTCGGCACATCGCCACCTGCTGTATATACGGGCCAGCCCATACGCGCCCGACAGCACGCGCACTGATGTGGCGCATAACAGCGCGCGCGATCAGCGCAATCCTCATTTCTGGTTTTTTCCCGCCCCCGACCCGGGACAGGACTGGCAGCAGTGAAATAACATTTGCAGCGTCTTTACGACGGCCGTTTGGGCAGCGATCCAGTTTTATTCACCGCTGTGCCCGCCTGTCAAGGCGGCACAACTGTGACACAATATCTCACAACTACTATGGAGATACACAACTGTATGTACTAGGATAGCCTCAGTGTGTCCCAGTTTGCTGGTCAAGAGGTCTCCGTTACATGAAATGAAAGATGCCAAAAACCGCTGCCATTAGCCACCACCCACTACGGGTAGTCTCCATGCCAGCAATGTCCGGCAAAAAAACACCACTCGAACGAAACGGCAAATCTCAAACATGTATTAGCGCATTCAATCAAAGCAGTGCCAATCAAATCCCGTATCAGAGCAAATAACATTGTCAGTTCACCGCAAAATCATCATCAAAGCAACACTAAGTGTGGCGGATGAACCACAAAATAAAATCCAGACGACCTGAGGGCGGGCGGGCGGGAAATTGTAGACCGTGCCGGTATGGCACGAGAGAATGAATGTTACCTTAGTTACGGTTATAGGGTTTTAAAACACTAAAGTCTCGGTATAGCAGCGCTGAGTGGCGGAGCTTCCCCTGGGTGGGCAGCTCGTAACGCCAAAAGTGGAATGTCGTGAAGTTGGGAACGGGTTGGCCGGCATAGAGGCTGTGACATCCTACGCCGTCCCGTAACGACACCATTGTTGTCGGGACAAGGGTAACGACGAGGCGGCCGTCGTTGTTGCACCAACTAACGGCCGTCGTCGCTGGTGCATCAGCGACGGCCACCGAGGTTCCATAACCGAAGTTGGAGAAGGATATAGTTACAGACACGATGAGACGTCGAGCACGTGAGGTGGTAGGGCTGCCCCCCGCCCGGCGAGCAGCTCCAGTTTGTCGTTGCCCTTGTGACAACGACGTTGCAGTAGGAAGCGCCGGAAGTGCGGCAGACTGAGCCGCGCAGACGCCTCCCACTGCGAGCACAAGAAACGTTACTGCGGCACGGTTAGGGCGAGGGCAACAAGCTCTCAAAACACAGACGCGCGAGCGGCACCATATCCCCGTAACGGATCAATTACGCGTGTAGTTTGGGAAAGCACAACGTGCAACGACCGCCAATGCCACGACGTCCTATTGCGAGGACACACGGACCGAGTTGAAGTGTTGCATGACAGCAAATGGCCGCCCTGTTGACACGGACGTTCTCCTCCGTCCGCGCCGATTTGTTCCGGTAGCATGCGTCGTTGTCGTCGTTGACAATTGTAACAATCAGCGGCCATGATATATACCGAGCGCGTTCACCCCACCTAGCCTCAAGAGTTGTCGGCTGCGAGAAGATGTCACACTGCGGGAGCCCACGAAAGCCCGTACCGCCACTCGGTGTCGGCTGTAGAGGTCTGAACCCCTTAAAGGCGACCCGCCCTAGCTCCAATTCCATACCGTGCGCATCGCCACCCGAAAACGTCCCAATTATTGCAAAGCCATGGCAAAAACGGAAAACGACTTTGGGCGCATGAGTTGGGAAAACCATGCTACCGAGGGGCTGTCTTTAGCTGCCGATGATGTAACGCATGTGCGTGGCGCACGCAACGACTCACTCCCGGGAAAAGGAACCTCGGTGCGGACTTGATAATTATCAACCAGTGCGAACCTCGCGCGCACAAGTACGCGAAGCCGCTGCCGAAGGCAACGAACTGGAAGATGGCATTCGAGCTGGTGGTGGCTGTCCTAAGTAGCTCTGCTCCGGCCAGGGAAGGCAATGCTCGCGGGCGACAGGGCAGCCCGTAATGGTGATACTACCCAATGGTAACGGTACCTATGATTTCATGTGCTACTAGCTGCAACATTCAAGAATTCCATACACAAGGAAATCCGGCTACGGGCCACCAGAGGCGGGAACCGCCATGGCAGCCACCGATCAGGCATCGCCAGCCGCCAGCCGCCGCTCCACGCAGTAGAGACGCTCTCCCCAGCACACAATCCCGGGCCACTCCAATACTGGCACTAGGCCAAATTTGAGGTGGAGGCGCCGACAGGAAAGACGCTTCGAAGAGGTCTCGAATCAAGGAGCGGAAGTTGGGGGCGGGGGGGGGGGGGGGCGGGGCGGGCTTCAACCCAGGACGGGCCGCGCACGGGCGGGTAACCGACGAGGACCTTCCAACGCCTAATCCGCCGCCAGCTCGGTCGAGTCGCCTTCCGCCGAACGTGGTGCTCCCTACTCCCTAGCACAACATCCCGGGCCACTCCAATAGCGGCACTAGGCCGAATGTGAGGTAGAGGCGTCGACAGGAACGGAGAGAGTGCTCAATGAACAGCGAACGGGGAGTTGACAAGACCAGCAACGACATAGGATGCCTTCGTCCAGCTCGCACTGCTCCTCCGCGGAAGTGGCAGCACGGGCGGGGCCAAGGCTACCAAGTGCCACCCGTGCACGAGCCCCGCCCCCATCCCCAGCCGGGGTTGGAGGCGGAGGAAGGGCTCGCGATTGAGAAGGCCGAGGACGGTCGTCGGGTCCACCCAGGCGGCGGGTGGGTGGGGAGATCCTTTAGCGGTAACTTCACTACTTGAAACCATCAGCAGACCGTACGGATTGCCATGGCAGTTAAATTGTTGGGAAATACCAGCAGGTTCAGAACTGTTACCTCGCGAGGAGTTTCGATCGTAAATACTCCCTGCTTATACTGGTGTGAATCACAAAAGGGCAGTGACAAATTCACCTACTGCTAAAAGAAGTACAAAAAGATCAAGACAACAATCCGCCTAAAGGCGGCCCGCCGCATCTCGCATGAGGCGGGACGATGGATGAGTGATGCGCGCACGGTTCAGAGTCTCGGCCACGCGTTCACGTGTGAGCGAGGGTGATCCCCGGACGTTCTGTGGAGCTTCGGCAACGGGATGGCAGACGAATCTGCGCCATCTGATGCGGCAGCGAGCACGCTCTCGAGCCGCCACCAAGCTCAGGACCCCGAGGAAAACTCTTACTTGCGAGTAAGGCCTCCTGGTGAGCCCGGGTGGTGCCCCGAGTGCCCCGCGATGAGAGAGCATCCTGATCCACAGCCAAGCATGCGACAGCGCGCACAGTGCGGTGCACCCCCTTGCTCACCTCACCGCCCACTGTGCCGAAGACCATGCCCAACATATCCAGGATGTCCCTGCTGGCCTGCTTATATACTGGTGTGCATTATGATAAAAAGGTTTACACTGGTACGGGTCGTGTTTTTAACAGGTACTGTAGAATAAAGCGCGGTACGGGTTGTTGAGGGAAGGAGGAAACGGCGACACCCCACATAAACTAGTTCAGAAGAAACCGGATTACCGGGACCTGTATGCTGGTAGCGCTACTATAGACTGTGGTAAAAGTAAAAGTAAAGCTCGCGCCCCGCCGGGACATCGGCCGGAACCGCCCCAGCACTTGACCTCGTGCGCCAACTGCAGTCGTAGGTCTGGCATAGCCCGTAGCCCCGTAGACCATTGCCTCATTCGAACCCCCAAGGGCTAATGCATCAACCGGGTAAACCCGGGACACGCCGGTATAAAGTGGTCACAAAATGCGGGCGGTACCGCCCGTATCCCAAATTCCCTACAAATTTATTACCAGCACCAGCATTCGTGTACCCGCATACTGGTACCATGCCATGGGATCGTGCTGCGCCCCGCCGTTGTGTTCGTTGCGAGCCGTTTATTGTTTTGTCGGTCCGCTTGACGCTGTCGCGTGGGTGCTGGGAACCTGGAAAAGGGCGGGTCGCGCGGGATTTCGACGCACATCTCTGTCTCTGGCCAGTGCTGTGAGGCCAGGGTACACGCTTCGCCGCTGCTTTGTCCTCTGGGTCGGTCTTTCGTGTGGGCGGGGTCCCAGTTGCCGCTTGTCGGTCTCGCGATTCCTTGGTAGAAACTGGCCGAGTGCTGCTGCTGCTGGTACATAATAGCGACAACACACTTCTGGAGCTATGACGCGCCGCGCGGGACCATGGCTGCTGGCGGTGGCGCTGCTCACGGCCGCGCTCGCCCCCTGTTCCGCGGCCACGGGCGCGGTTTCGATGCAGCGAGAGGATAATGAACTCAGCGACCACAGGTTGGTCTTCAACCTGGCGGAGCAGGGCTCTGTCGAGCTGGCGATGGCCCCGAAGGTGGGTAGCCCGATCTGGGTTTGACCGCCGCGCGCCGAGCCGCTGTCGCGTGTCGACCCCCCCCCCCCCCCCCCCCCCCCCCCCCCCTGTGGCTCGGCGACCAACAGCCCGCTCAAGGAAAGTGCGGCGCCCAAATGCATGGCAGCAGGATGCAGAGATCTGACCTCGAAATGTCCCGCCCGCGCGCAGTTCGCGCCGGCGGCGGTGCATTTTGTGTTCGACGCTGCGCAGCTCGACTGCTACACCACCTGGCTCGTCGCGGGCGCAGCCTCGTGGCGAATCCCGCTATCAGAGGAGTGCGACGCCGCGGAGCTGGACCAGCCAGAATTTGAGGTGATTCCTTAACTGACTCCAGCGAACCCACAGTCCCGCACCGCACGGCGCCTCGGTCTTTCAATGCGCTTTTTTCCCGCCTGGCCGACGGAGACTGTGTTGGGCGGCCAGACGCAGGTGTTGGTCAGCGCAGCTATGGCCAGCGAGATGGCGGCGAGCTTTGCGGGGCAGGACCTCATTTTCCTGGACCCGGCGAGCAAGGATATTGTCATCCTCATGATGTCAGCGACCTCCAGTGCGAGTGAAAATACAGACACCGGCGGCCTATACCTCATCGGGTACGAGTACAACCCCATCCTGCGCGGGCCTCAGCCTCAGACACCACCTGCACAGACGGCGCTGCATTGACGTCATTTACGGCATGCATTGACGTCTCAGCACGCGGCTTACCTCGTGCTGCTGGCCTCTTGTTGCAGGCGCGTCGCACGGAGGCCGCAGCGCGTCGATGCAGACCTGGCTGTCAGGGAAGTCCAGCTGATTAACACGGCATGGCACTCTGAAACCGGTGAGGGGTCCCACAATGCAACCATCGTGCATACTTCTTTGGCGTCTCATTTCATGCACCCTGTGGAGCTCCGTGGATCCAGTCACTGCAGCAGGGGCTCAGAGATCCCCATGTGGCGTGCTTAGGCGCGGAGACCCATATCGGTCAGCCCCAGGCCCGGAGGATGCTCAGGGAGCACAACTGCGACGACAGCATTCTAGAGTACATCTCGGGCGCGAAGGTACGCGCACTGGAGGGGGGAGGGGTACCGTTGAAGCAGCGAATGTGCGCATTGTGTTGCTTGCTGAGGCGCGCGTATGCAAATGACTGCCACCGCCGCCACTCCGCAGGCCAACGTGACCATCATCCCGTACACCGAGAGCTGCATTGCCAAGTACCGCGCGCGCGGCCACAAGGTGGCGCTGCCCAACACCGTCGGCGTGCACATGACCGGCTTGCCAAAGACGGGCACTACATGGACAGAGGTGAGCGGTTTCTTCCATGACTCTTGCCCTCCTTGACGCGCAAGTTTTGCCCCCCCCCCCCCCCCCGGCTGCTTCCCCACCCAATCCTCCCCTCTCGAATTGGGGGATGTTGAGCAACGAGCGATTCTATCCCGGAATGTGTGCAGGTGTTTGTCGGCAAGCTGCTGGAGGGCATCTGCAACAGCGGCATGTACAATGGCTGCAAGTTCGACCTCACGTACCGTGGCGCCATGGCGACCATCCCCTCGGGCCACCATCACGCCGGCAATGTCATCCGCTGGAACACCTTCCTAAAGCACGACCCGCCCTTTGACTGGACCTGCAAGGGGTTTGAAGTCACCCGCCGCAGTGCAAGTTCCGGCTGCCACCAGTACCAATTTCAGGTTGGGCCTTTGAGTGCCAGAGTCTCTCACTCAGATCCCCTTACCTCAAGCGATGTGGCGATGGGCTGAGCAGCGCTGGCCGCCGCCGCTTACAGGACGCAGAGAGGAACATCCCAGACTGGGAGCAGTGCATCTTCTCCAGCACCTACCAGGACATCGGCAAGTGCGTGCCGCCGTACATGAGCGTGCTGCAGGATCTCCCGGTCCTGGACAAGCTGGCCCAGGAGATGCAGCAGAAGAAGAAGACAGATGTGTGTTGCCACCCCATTGGGACAGCGCAGCAACCGCAACAGCGGCATGTTGCGATTCACCTCACGCATGCAGGCTCCTCAATCCCAGCAGTCACTGACTCGAAGTGTTCACTCTGCCGCCACCGCACCAGATTAATTGGGACGGGGCAAAGCGAAAGTACATCCACGTCATCCGCGATCCCCGCGATGCCGCCCTGAGCTGGATTCACTACCACGGAGTCACCAGCAAAACCGAGATCGACAAGGTGGTTGCCTCGCCCGCCTGTGCACTCCCCCTGCCATCCGATCCTAGCTGAGCCCTCCACATTGCCGCCACATTCGCTGGAATCGTCCGCCTGACCCATCCCGCCGTCCACACCTACATCAGGGGGTCGGCAAGGCCTGCAATCACTACATTGCCTGGACAGCATTCTACTACTACTGGCAGATGGAGCGCTACGGGGAAGTGTACCCCTCCATGGAGCTCTTCTACCGCAAGTGAGTTGCAGCCCCACCCGGAACGTAAACTACGTCTGCGGCACGGAAATACTCGGTGCCCGTGCGGCTGACAGCTCCCACATCGATCCCTGCAGGCTGATGGACGACGCGAAGACCGAGTACATCAAAGTCCTGGAGTGGTTTGGTGTGCGCGCATCTTCGGAGACACTCATGCGGGTGAGGGGGTGTCCCCGAGCCCGTCGCAGTGTGCAGCGGCCCATTTGACATATGTATTTCTACCCGGCACTGCGCCAAGCGGCGCATTAATGCCATGTGCGCGTGACACGGCAGGTCTTGAAGGAAACCGACATGGGCGCGATGAAGCGAATGGAGGCGCAGCGGCTGCTGCCTGGCCGCAATCGTGCCGGATCCTCTGATCGCAAAGTTCGACAGGTTGGCCCTGCGCCCCGGCAGCTGCGGGGTGTGTGTGTGTGTGTGTGTGTGTGCATCGGTCGGCGCAGTCTTGACATGCTGCTGAAAGGGAAAAACATGACATTTGAACTGCTGTTGCTCGACAGGGCGGGTACGGCAACTTCAACGATGAGCTGAGTGAAGCCACAATCGCGAAATGCACTGGGGCGATGAAAGTGATGCTGCCCGAGAACCTGCTGAGGATGTTTGACGTCCTCGAGACTGATGCGGAGGCCGCAGCCTGGGATCCCTCGACTTTGCGTAATCCACTTCTGTAAAGTATATATATGCGTGCTGGGCAGACTCGCGACGCAATGATGAACGTGAGGTGTCACGCAGGACATAGGGACGATAATAATGTAATAAAGTCGAATTACAGCTCCCGCAGGTGTGATGACAATGCTTCAAATGTGTGTCTATGCAGGCGCGCAGGGGTCGGCGGTGCGAATCTAGCAATTGGCAAGAACAGGTAACAGGTATAAAGTTGCCAAGAATCGGTAGCGCTATCTTGCAGTTATAATCAAGATCCGGTACCCTTCTGACTTGCCTGGTACCACGTAATTCAAGAGCAGGCCAAAATAAGGTGCTGTAATACGGTGTGACGGTAGCCAGACGGCACATATAACTACGCATTGCCAGCGCTGCAATACTTAGGATTAGCTGCTATCATAGTTTCTATAATAATCTTCCCTGTATCATACTTATGTCGTGCATGCCCTGAGGATGCTGGCAGTTGCATATTGCTTCTGCTTGTTGCAGCGATGCCTGATGTTAAATTTCGATATTAACTTCGGCACGTGATGACGACTGCAGACCAGTATCGTAGTGAGTTCGCCCGGCCGAGTTACGAACAGATGTCAAAGCATGTCCAGAATCGTCAGGTGGGGGATTTGTACGTTTCCGTATGTACTGATACGTGACGGAACGTTTGCTGATGTGTCACTTTAAGAATCAAACTATAAGTGTGGGATTGCGATGGGGGGGGGGGGGGGGGGGGGGGTTCCTAGCCAGCCACGTGTGCATTCTACCATACGTTGCGACAAGAGCGCGTGTGGGTCTGTTGCAAAGGGCCCCCCACATCATGGACGGCCTCATACTGAAATACCGCCTTCTGACATTGAAACTGAAATTCGTATTTAGTTGCTATCTTTGTTAGCGCAGTACATGCACTGGTCTGCAACAGGCTCACTTGTTTACAATAGTAGTCACCCTGTTCTCGGCACCTCCAGTAGCACATCTGTCGTGGCCCAGCTGCTCAGCAGCAATGCTGTGGTGTATCTGGATGTCATGCGGGTGGGGGGGGGGTGGGGGCTTCCCGCCATCGCCAGCAACGCTCTGAATATCCCAAATGCGCAACCGATGCCGCCTCCGTCCCTACCATTGCCAGGTCAGTCATGGTACGCGTGCCGGGAATTGCGATACTATAATTCAAGGATCAAATGGCGCGCAGTCTTATTTTCATACAAGTTGCCAGAAGATACACAAAGGAAAGCGGGGGGCTCTTAGAAGCTCGCCCATCATCGACATGCAACACAGGATCGAAAGATATATCGGCATAGATGACACCAAAATGGACAGCAGCGCGCATGTCGACTACTCCGCCGCCTTGATCGGGACATCAAGCGCCAAGGGATCCAAACTGAAGAAGCTGGCGGCCTCCACGCGGCCGCTCTCACGCAGCCACTTCTCCATCTCCTTGACTGCAGCTTTGCGGCACTTCTTGAGCGGCTTGGGGTCGCTGGAGGAGGGCTGGTGCAGGTCCATGCAGTGCCCGCAGTCATCGCATTCCTGCAGGATGGCCCACTCAGTACACGCGCGCATCATCCAGGGCAGCTTGAGTCATCGAAAGCCCCCCCCCAAAAGAGCCCAATGTCCCAGCCAACGGCACATAACCTCTGTATCATAGTTGTCTCGACCCCCCGGCCCAGCGTACCACGTAGCAGCGATGCATCCCCGCTGTATGATGCTTCTTCTCCAGCGGCTTCACGCCGGCGTACTGCCATGGGTCATCCGAAAAGTTGGTGAAGAAGACGTTGGTGGTGCCGTTGGGATGGGACGCACCGCGGGCCGCTTGTAGAGCGGCATTGTTCAGTGCCAGCCTGCCGGGAACAATGGCAAACACAACATGATCAGAGCAGAAAGTTGTGGTGCGGCGCAGAGCGCTCAGCGCTGAGAAGGCCAACAGTTGCGTATTCATGTTGCTGTGAAGCAGTCAGGAATTGAGCGACACGCCGAGCCAGCTCAGTCAACCTAACAAGCACAGCACTGGTCCATAATTTGGGCCTGCCAATCAGAGCGCCTGAGTCTTTCTCGCCACTCACTTTCCAGACTGGCCAAGGCCAAAGACATCGTCGCACTGCTGCAGCAGGGTGCGGAGAAACAGGGCCGGGCTGCGCAGCGGCGCTTGGGTTGTGGGTGCGCGCTGCAGGAAGGCCATCTCGAAGCACTTCTGCCACCGCCATCCCCGGCTCTGATCCCAGCGGTCGGGGTAGGCTGCGATGAAACACATGCGGCGGGTGAATGAGGCAAGCCAGGGGGCTGCAGGCAGGTTGCATTGGGAGTCACAAAACGGGGCCCACATTTCAGGCAGACAGTGTCGTAGAAGCAGCCGGAAGCAAACTGTTGACCCCACAGCCAAGCGGTGAACTCGGAGAAGCTCTTCAGCAGCTTGTGGTCCGAAGAGTGCTTGGCGCTCTGCGTGGGAGAGGGCGCATGCGTATCTGTCACCTCATATCATGGCTAAATGCCCGTAGATCATTGGCTGAGCTGACTCTGCGGACAGAGCAAGGCATGGCATCCATACCTTGAGCATGCCGCACAGGTCGGACTTGTGACCGTATCTGCAGGTGGAAGTATCAGAATGCGTCAGGCCCTGTCATTCCTGGGGGAGCTTCTGGCTTCTTGTTGGCGTGCACGCACAGGCGGATGTATTGTGGTGCATGCATCGCCCCGGTGGGGGTGGGGGGTGGGGGTGGGTTGGGGGGGGGGGGGAGAGGAGTGACGAGGCGAGAGGATGAAGGGATGAGCCTCACTGAACGGCCATCGAGAACGAGTCTGCCATCATGTCTGGGGGGGCAGAGGAAAGGGGGGGGGGGCATGCCATGAGGCGTAGATGACCAAATTGACAAGGACAAATTGACATGCAGAGGTGACCAGACAGCGGGTAGCATGGAGAGCGGTAAGGGAAGATACGGCACTCACAGCGGTAGTCGTCGTCCGCCAGGTCTGTTGTGGCAATGGCATGGCAGAAGCATCGCGGTCAGTAGCAGCATGTGCCTTGTACTGTAAGAGACAATTCAGCGGTGCCAATGAGTGGACATAAGCAGAAAAGAAACAAGGCATGTCGCAGACACTCACGATGTGGCGCCATCATGACGTCCCGCGCCATCAATCGCTCCTCTGCGCTCCCAGCGAGCAACGAGTCGGCGTACTCTGTAAGGCGGATCAGCTGCTCGCGGCATTTTCTGCCCACCGCGTTAGAAATGCCCTCGTCAAACTGAGGAAAGTCCAGGATGGCGTCCACCTGCCAACGACATAACCGGCCTTAGGTCCTCATGCCCCTGGGATCCTACGTCACATGCTGCGTGCAAGACCAACTCACATATAAGGCCGTACCACTCCTGAGGAAGAGAGAGCGCCGACTACCAACGAAGGGTAGGTCTGCCGGAACCATGCGGACAGCGCCCCGGAGTAACTCCCGCCAACCACAATCCACGCCAAGCTCGCTGTTGGCGCATCACCGGTGGCCTGCTTCGGGCGGGATGCAGAGGCGGAGCCAGCGGCAGAGCTCGCCAGGTCCGCGTCCACCATCTCCAATATGCTGGCTGCATCCGCCAGGGCCTGCGCTCGGCGGTTGAGGGCGTGGTGGGTGCAGACGGAGGGCCGCCATGTGCGGCGTGCAGGACTCATACCGCAGCAGCATCACGGATTCGTTAGATGGCCCGCTGCTCACCTGATCAACGGTGAGATACTTCAGGAACTTGTCACCCATGCTGCAACCGAGGTCGTGGTAGCATGCCGTCGGGGTGGACTCCCCATAGAAGCGGTGCTCCAGGGCGACCTGCGTGAAAGAACGTTGCCACTTTGAGCACTGCATCAAGGAACAGATGGGCCGAGTGGGACGCCTATGGGGAAGGGGTGGGGGATAGTCGTACGGGGTCCCGGTGACACAGACCTGGGCAGCGCCAAACCTCTCGGCCAGCTCGCGCACCCAGCCGCCTGGCACACCGCGCGCGGGACCCTCCCCTGACCACGTTAGCAGCATCCGCAGGCCCCATTGCAGCCCCGCACAGTTTATGTTAGACCGGGCAAAAGTCGCAGCAGGGGCTGTTGTGCCTGCTGAAGTGTACGCATTACACCCTCTGCAATTAGGGGGATTGTCGCGAGGTACAGAGGTGTCATGCGATGGCAAGCACATCCACAAGTTGGCAGACTGCTAGGGTCTGTGAAGGGTGTCAGATAGATGTTGCTGGCAGCCAGGCCCACACCTCCTAGCATGTAGAGCACGGGGCCACCCGGGGTCCAAAATGCCGTGTCCACCCAATACCGCACCGACACACTGCCAGCCTCTTTTCCAAAGTGGTCCAACGGCAGCTCCACCCACTGCTCGGCACTGGAGTCAACAGGCGGTTCTGCACAGTCTGCTGTTAGTAGCTGCGTTTCAGTAGAATGAGATTTAACGAAGCATATGGAATCAACTTGGACCTGCCCCTTTTGCTTACTGCCATCATCCTCGTGGAAGGGTGGAGCGGTACAGCGCAGCTTCACAGAATACAAATATACACTGAGAATAATTATTTACCCTGGTGGCATCGACGACGGACTGCTCCGAGTTCGACAGCAGGCAACAACAGTGACAGAAAAGCGGGCGCGCACCTCGCAGGGCGTGCAGGCGAGCAGCCTCTCCACCAGCCGCCCAGGGCGGCGGCGCCGACAGCGCGTCCGCGGCATGCCAGCTCACCGCTGCCATCACGAGCATAACGCACAGCGTTCGCTTCACTCCGATACTGCGCGCCATCCTGAGCGCACCCTGCTGCCGGCGGGGCCGTTGCGGGCGCGTGTGAGGCTGACCGATAAGAGCCTGTGTGTAAAGCGAGGCGTGACGAGTCCAGGCAGCAGGCAGCACGGCCACTGGGTCGGGGCGTGGGAATGGCGTGCGAACGGTGATCATCACATCTTCATCGGCGGCACTCGTCCGGCGGAACTCATCGGCCGCAGCTGCGCTGCCGCCCGGGCCGGCCGCGCGTCATCGGGCACTCATCGGACCAGGCGAAGATATCCGTTGTTCCCAATGTTTCCGGTGTATATAGCGACTATATGTAGTTAATTCAAGTAGATGCATTAATTAGCATCAGCATCGTCGTCGCGCGCCCGCCGCTGCTGGCTGACGAACTGTCGTCAGTTGGGCTCGGCCCGCGGATACAGTATAGTCGCTGTGTAGTAGTCGTTGCTGTAAGCAAGTCAGCATGTCTAGACCGGTCGCAGTCCGGGTCAGCCGCGCCGAGACCCTCACGCGCAGAAAACAAAGCGGCAGCGTGACAGCACTGCTGGCCTGAGGCTAGCCATTTTGCGCGTTGAACACTCGGAAGGTCCGGCTGGGGAGGCACTGCCTTGCCCCGAGGTCGCGCGCGGCCGGCTGCTCGGGGCGAGCGGGCGCGCTGGCGCAATGGTGCTGCCCGGGCAGGAGAACTTCGATGATTACGCCGCCAGCGAGGATTCCTTTGGCCTGGGGCCGCCGCCCACGCGCCGCGCCACCAAGGTCGCCTGGAATGGCGGGACTAAGGTTCGGCGCAGCAACCTTATATAGAGGCGCGCGTCGACTGGAGGTCGGCGGCCGAGTGGAGGCGCGGGCTGGGCGAGCGTGAGGGGGAGGGGATATCTGCTCTGAATTTAATGGCAGTTAAACGTGCCCAGCTCGGGAACGGTGCTAGCTCGGGCCGAACGGGGCGCGCGGTCGTGGGCAGGGGGGGGCGGGGGCTGTTCGATGCCGGCACCGCATGGGTTGAGCTTCCGCGGTGCGTTGCACCGGGCGTGGCGCAGGTGGACGAAGAGAATTTCCTGAAGATGCAGCAGGACTACCTCCGCGTGATGGCGGAGTTCAACGACTCGGAGAAGCAGCGCAAGCAGTGCGACCCCCTCCCCCCTCGTCGCAGCTCCCCTCCTCCATCTAACCCGATCACCTAGGTCGCGTTCCGGCCTTCCTGTGGCGCAGTCGACACGTGAGCGTGAGTGCTGCTGGTGGCTTCGCTGCGGCGTGCTGTTTACGCAGGCTGGCGGCCAAGTTGGCGAGGGCGGAGGACGCGGCGAAGCGGCTGCTGGTGAAGGGCGACCGGACCGCAAAGGGCGGCGCGGCGGCGCGCCTTTACGAGATGGAGGGGGAGGTGCAGCGACTGACGGACGAGAACATCCAGCTCAAGCACAAGCTGGCAAGGTGGGTGGTGGGCGCCTGAGGGTCGCATGCTTGCCGCACTGCGGGGTGTTGGTGTTGGTGTTGGTGCACGGCATGCGGTGGGGGCGGCGCTGTGGGGTCATTTCCGGGGCACTGAGGCGGTGACGGGGGTCGACAGGGAGCGCAAGGCGGTGGAGGTGCTCCGCGACCGCAACAAGGAGCTAGACCTGCAGGTGCGGAAGGCTCTTGCGGACTACCAGCGGCTGCTGCGCGCCCAGAAGAATCCCAAAAACGTCAGGTGGGGCGCCACCATCCACCAACCTCTCCGCCTCCAGAGTGGCTTAAATGGAGAGGCTAAAAGTTTGGTATTCGCCAGCACGCTCGCTGGGTGCGCGGTCTCAGAGTGCCGCTTTGGTGCGTTCCTGCAGGAACTCTGCGCGCATTTCGGGAACCACCGTGAGAAACATCAGCGAGGCCGAGCAGACGCACGAGATGGGGCAGCGCTTTGTGGAGCAGCAGGAGGAGCTGGCGGACCTGAAGGAGGAGAACGAGTACCTCAGGGCGCGGCTGGCGGTACGCCGGCCCGCCCCGCCTCGCATGCATGCCAGCTTACACCCCCCCTCCCCCCAACAGCTCACCAGGCTGGCCCTTCACACGCAGGATGAGGGCGTTGAGGTCGGCCCGGGGGCGATGGGGGCAGACACGGTGCACCTGCAGCGACAGGTGGCGGACCTGCGCGCCCAGCTGGCAGCGTACCAGTCCGGCATGATGCAGATGTCAGGCACCGCCCCCATGCCAATACCCATGCAGACAGGGGCTACAGGTACGCCGACCCACGCGCTTGGCGGCCTGAAACTCATTTGGAGTGAGGTGCTGTGGATGACCTTGCAGCTAGCTGACGCGGCGGCGGTGCGCAGGCGGTGCGCACTCGCCGCAGAAGGCCACGGCCATGCCAGGGGGGCGGTGGGAGCTGCATGAGCTGGAATACGAGGGGCATGTGTACCTCGTGGACCCTCGCTCCAAAATCGTCTACTCGCGCCCCTCCGACCCCAACCAGTGGCCCAAGCCCCTGGGCAAGCTGGTGGGCGCCATTCTCCTCCCCCCCCCCCCCCCCCACCTCTCTCCGGATCATCGCCCCATCCCATGCATGTGTCTGGCTGCCGGTGTTGATGTGGTGGGCGGGAGGAATGACGGCCCGACATGCACACCGACGCACAGACCAAGGGCGACACGGTGGAGTTCCGGCACGAGTCGCGCGTCAGCCTGGACTTCTACAACCAGCTAGACGCCTACCTCAAGGGCGAGCGAAAGAAGCTGAAGGAGGTCTTTGCGCAGGTGCGGCGGCCGCTCCCTCCCTGCATCCCCTTCCCTTATGCACGCCATGCCTCTGTCACATGAGGACCCTCTGTGAGGTGCTGAGGCTGCTTGTCCCTGGGGTCGGGGCACTGGATACAGTTTGACAGCGACAACAGTGGCGGGCTGGACCGCCGGGAGCTGGAGGCTCTGGCCAAGCAGCTGGCGCCGGGCGTGAGCAAGATGGACGTGAAGTACCTGGTGGCCATGCTGGACGCGGACGGCGATGGGCAAGTGACGTACCAGGAGCTCATGGACTCGGTCGTGGAGATTGTGCACGCAGGTTGGTGGCGCCCCGCCCCCGATCAGCCACACACGCCAGCTGCTTTCAGCCTGGAGCCCCCCTACCGCAGGTTTGCTGCAGTGCGAGCGGGTAAGAATGCCCCCAGAGGCTGGCCGCGCTGAGCTTTCCGTGTGTCTGCGCGGCGCTCGGTCCGCCCAGGCACGGCCGCCAAGGACGACCACTCCCCCGAGGCGCTGCAGGTGATGCAGCGCATCAGGGATGTCCTCGTCAGCCGTGGCCGCGAGGTGGAGGATCTCTTCCACGACGCGGACGTCAACGGCGACGGCGTCCTGGACTTCACAGAGCTGGGCCGCCTCTTCCGCAAGCTCATCCCCAGCCTGACGTCCCAGGAGCTGCGCTTCCTCATCGCCAAGGTGTTCCAGTGGGATGTGGACGGCAGCGGCTCCATCTCCCTTACCGAGCTGAAAAACGCGCTGCAAGTCGGCAGGTAGGCCCGTCACCTGCCATCCGAATGCGGAATGTGAGACGGCACATCCTCAGCCGGCCGCGCTCCAAAGCCATGTGCGCTTCTGATCATCCGTTGTTGCACTTGTAGTTGGGTGAACGCGTCCGCCGCCAGCCACGCCGGTAGCCCCGGGCGCGGCGGCTCCCCCACGCGGCAGCTGCGCGCCAGTATGGGCGGGGCCCAGCTCCAGTCGGAGGTCAACCAGCTGCACGCGGACAACATGGCGCTGCGCCAGGAGGTGGCTCTGCTGAGCCAGCAAGGCGGCAGAGGTGCGCCGTTGCTGGCGGCTGACTGGCTGTACGCCGTGCGTGTTGGAAGTTAGGCATGAGGCCTGAGCTCAGCCGCGTCTGCCGCCCACAGATTGGCCCTCTGCGGAGGGATCTGGAGGAGGCTCGCCTGCAGGTCCGACTCCCCTGTCACCCACAGCTGGGAAGGTGGCGATAGGCAATCCGTGCTGCCGATGCTGCGGTGCAGCCGTGAATCAGCTGACACTGGACGGGATGTACGTTTTTTGCAGGCCATCACCGCGGAGGACCGCTGGCTGCGTGCCGACCCAAGCTCACTGCAGCGCAATGTTGGCAGTGACATCAGCGCAGAGCTCAAAGAGGCCTGGGCAAAGGTGAGCTGACCGGTGGCCCATCTCCCCAACCACCACACCTCCTCTATAATTTTCACTGCATCTGCGGCTTGTCTGTCTGCCTATGGCTTATACGTGTCCGCACTTGTGTACCCCGCAATGTCACTTCGCGCCCAGACCAAGGAGCTGCGGCAGCGGTGGATGGACGCCAAGGGCGCGCTGGACACCATGCGCACCGACTACACGTCCATCGTCAACAAGCTGGACGAGGTGCACAAACAGCTCTACGAGGAGCGCAGGGTGAGGGGACGCCCCAGCGAGCTATGGCTGCCAGCTGATCGTACACTTGTACTAGCTGCCCGCTGGCTGTCTGTCGTCAGGACATGGCCCTGCACGTCCGCCCGCTGCCGCCACTTTTAAGCCCTGCTCATGTTTGCCATGTGGTGCAGAGCCGCTTCCGCTGCCAGAAGGACGCGGAGTTTTGGCGCATGGAGGTGGCCAAGTACCGCGAGCTTGAGCCAGAGCTGGAGAAGGCACGCAAGAGGATCAATGACCTGGAGCGCGAGAGCAACCAGCACTTCTCAAGCATCTTTGACGCGCCGGAGGAGGCGCTGTCCGAGCTGCGCCACCTCAAGCAGGAGCTGCTCGAGGTGCGCACCTGAAACCTCCCGTCCAGACAACCTTAAGTGGCCGACCTGCCATTACCCCCCGCCGAGCCGGAGAGCAGCTCCCGTAACTCGTCGGCCCCCGTCCTCTGCATGCAGCTTCGCAAGGCCAAGGCGCAAAGCGAGGCGCGCGAGGCGGAAGCCCGCAAAGAGCTGGCGCGCATGCGGGGGATGACAGACATGGCGCGTCCCGGGGAGATCCAGCAGCTGCGGGCAGATAATCAGCGGCTGGAGCGAGAGGCCAGCAAGGCGCAGGTGCGTGCCCTCCCCAGCAGCCACCACCCCGCTCCCTCTGTCCACAGGTGGCCATGCTCGAACGCTCCCGACCCCGGCTCTCGGCATGCCGGCACCTGGCAATCTCAGCCTCGCGCTGTACGTTGTGTCTTAGGTGGATCTGGAGGCTGTGATGGCGCGCCTGGCCATCTACGATCGCACGCAGAACATCAACGAAGCAGCAACGCCGCAAAGTCTGGGCAGCCCGCGTGACGGCGCGGATGGCGGTACGGGCAGGCCCACTTTTCCTGCGGACAGCGCTGCTGGCGCAGACGTGTACCGGGAGCTGCAGGAGCTGCGCGAGATGTGGCATGAGGACAAGCGGGAACTCGACAAGGTGTGTCCACTGGCGCCTTGTCCCTGCCGGAAATGGCGGGCCACCACGCTGGGCAAGGATGCCCGTGATGGCGGTGACTGATGCTACGGGACTCTGCGCAGGTTCGGAAGCTGCTGGAGCGTGAGGAGGAGAAGGCCCTGTCGCTGCAGGCGCAGGTGGAGGAAATGCGGTCCTACTATGAAGAGGCAATGCGCGAGAAGGAGCGCCGCCTGGCGGACACCGGCCGCATCGGGCATCGCCAGGTGGAGCGCCTGGAGGAGCGCATCCGGAAGTTGGAGGCGCAGCTCCGCAACGCCTACTCGCAGGGTGAGACCCCCTTGAGCTCCTTGTGCGTCTGCGTGGTCGCCCTGGGTAGAGTCAATTTCAGGTGGCTCATCCACTTCGCTTTGGCCTGCTCCCTCGCAGGCTGGAAGAAGGGCGGCGTGCGCAGCTCCGTGGTGGGCGGCAGCGTGGCGATCGACCTGGAGGAGGAGCTGGCCGACCTGGCGCCCGACGAGAACATCTTTGAGCTCCACCTGGCCAGCGCGGCGCTGGACGAGGACGCCCTGGGCAAGAACCCGCCGACCTTCCTGTCGCTCGACTTCTTCGAGCACGAGACCCAGGCCACCCCCGTCATCTCCTCCAGCGCGCCGGAGTACGACCACACCATCCAGGTGGGACCCCCCCCATAATAACAATAACGATACAATACAATAATAACAACAATAATTATAATAGTAAAAGAACAACTGCTGGATCCTCATCCAGGCATCAACCTCACATTGGTCTGGCCGTGCAAATCAAGCCTTAGATGCCCGGCACACCGTTCTCCGCCGTATTTGACTTGAGGCCATCACCTGCGCGCCTGTTCCATCCGCAGTTTGTCGTCAAGGCCGACGCCTTCTTCGTGGAGTACCTGGACACCAAGTCCCTGGTGGTGGAGCTCAACCGCTCCAAGGGCTGGGACTTTGAGACAGTCGGCACCGCTCGCATCCAGCTGCAGCAGTGCCTGGACGACTTCCGCCTGGGCGCTGCCATCGGCCGCAACCGACAGTATCACTACACCGATGTCACTGGTCCAGGCGGCCGCTACCTGGGAAGGCAAGTGACGCGGGTGGTCTCGTCCGACCCACACACGATCTGCGCCATCGCATTGCCATTGCGTTTTTTCCATACCAAGTCAACCTGCTTGAGTGAAGAGTCTTCCTCCCCCACCTCTAGCCCGTATCTGCGCGACCTCTCCCGGCGCAAGCTAGTTTGCGCCAGGTGCGTACTGAAGCATGCAGGACTGTCCTCCACTCCCAGGCTGCGGTGGAGCGCCAGCCTGCTGAAGCCTATCGACAATCTGATCCGAGAACATCGCAAGAAGCAGGCTGCCAACGTAGCGCCCCCCCCCGCCCCCCCTGCACACAAACACATATGATCATCCCCTCCCCACCATTCTCATGCGTCTCGAGCATGTCGCCGCACCAACACCTGCCCACGTGCCCCGCAGGCGCACCCGCCACACGACCGGCCGCTGGACGACCACCCCGCGGCCTCCGCCATGAAGCGCGCCATGGAGAACCCCGACGCCGCGTCGCACCTCCGCATCATGGTCAAGGGCTGCCGCGGCCTGAAGCCCAACGTGCCGCCGGCGGAGTGTACGCCGTACGTCGGCTTCACCTTTCCTGGCGCGCAGCGCGCCCACTTCACGCCCTTTGGACGGGGAGTCCACCCCACCTTCGATGACGAAATGATCCTCTCTATCGGTGAGTGCTGCCCATCCATGCGTGTTTGCGCCCCCCCCCCCCCCCCCCCCCCCAACTCCCACACCCCAGGCGCCCCGGAGGCATGCTGCGCTCTGCGGCATATGTAACACCGCTCTGCCGACTGACCCACCCCAACCTACGCCGACGCTTTCCCCAGTGCGCTCACGTGAGCTGGAGACCTTCCTGATGCGTGCGGAGCTGGAGTTTGAGGTCTTTGATGACGCTGACCGCTCCACCGGCGACTCCTCCATCATCGGCGTTGCCACAGTGGGGCTCCAGGAACTAGTGGACGGGCTGCCAGTGGAGGGCATGGTGCCGCTCTACTCGGCTCAGGTGCGTCCAGTGCCCCCCCCCCCCCCCCCCCTTCCCCCCCCCCGCCCCGCCAACTAGAAGCATACCTGTAATGATGTACGCCGTCCCTGTCATGATGTGGCGGGATGCTGAGGGTGCATGCCCCGGCGCGTTGCCAGGGCCGCCAGCGCCGCGGCGACGTGGAGGTTGTCATTCACTGGCACAACACGATGGTGGTGGCGCAGCCGCCCGGGGGCGCGGACCGCGGGGTGAGCACGTACGCTCGCAGCCGACCTGGCACCGCGGACTCGCAGGGTCGCACCGTGCGCGTCTCCCATGACCGGCGCCCCCCGACCGGCAGGCGCACGCAGACCGCCTACGGCCCGGAGTATACCGACCAGAGCCTGCAGAAGGCAAGCCCCCCCTTTGTCCGCTCACTGCCCTGGCCGCAGCGCACGGACCTCTCGGCGCGCTGACTCTGCGCGCTGCTGTCGATCTGCACGCAGCTGGCCAACAAGGTGCGGCCGCCAGACGACCCGGATGAGCTGCAGCAGGTGGAGACGCTGTCGCAGCGCAGCGACACCCGAGAGCAGGGCGACGAGATGGTGATGTTGCCGAGCCGGCATCGCGAGGAGGAGCGCCGCACGGTGGCCGCCAGCCTAGAGGAGGCCTCTTACGCTGGTACGCGACCCGCTACTTGGGTCCTTGATGTTGGGGGAAGGGGGGGCGGGGGGGGGGGGGGGGGGGGGGGGGGCGGGGGCAGGACGTCGTGGCAACTCCTGAGGCAACTCCAACTCCGCCGTGCTGCCCGTCCTCGCGAAGAGCAATGTGCTTGTCCATGTGGTGCTGTGCCTCGCGGGGCGTTACTGCTGCTATCAACCCCACTCAGCAGTGCCCCCCCCCCCCCCCCCCCCCCCCTTTAACCATGTTATCCCTGGCAGGATCCCCACGCCAATCCGACTCCCGCAGCCGCCGCTCCCTAAGTCGCCGGATGAACCCTGTCGAGACATCGCGTCGCAGTGGAGGGCGAGGCAGCGCCAGCAGATTCGACCCTGCGGTGCGCTACTCTCTCATGCCCTCCGCCCCCCCCCCCCCCCCACGCTGTTGACAATGACTGCATTTCTAGGGTGGTTTCCTGTCGCGGTAGGCGCCGTTATTATGTCTGCTGCCGTTGTGTGATTGTGTCACTGTAGTTTCGTGACAGTTACATGGGACGATGATAGAACGATCGATTGGACGATGTGTTGCTGGCCCCCGCAGAGCCCGGAGCGACCAACAAAGCCGCAGCGCTACACCGGCCAGGTGCCCCCCCCCCCCCCCCCCCCTCTCTTGGCATGTCTCACACAGTTCACCCGCAGAAGCTTTCTCTCGGCCGCGCCGAGCACCTCACATGATTTCCCTGCCTAGCAGGTGGATGCAAGCCTGGATGTTGACCTACCGCTCATCCGCGACCTGAGCAACAACGTCCAGGACGACTACTGGGCCCAGATTTCCAAAACGAACATCATCGTCCACGTGCAGTCTATCCGCCTGGGGGCCGAGGTGCGCCTCCCGCCGTACCCGCCCTCCCTGGAACGAAACTGAGACTCCCGCAACCAATTGCCACAAATGGTGACCCACCGTCCGCCCCCCCCCCCCCCCCCCCCAGGTGTTCCACGACCCCCGGGTGACAAGTGTGTTCGTTATGTACGAGCTGCTGCCGGAGTTTGTGGACCCGGAGGACCAGGTAACGGGCACGGTGGCGAAGACGGGCCTGCAGATGGAGTTCAACCAGGCCACCGCTATCGGGTGTGGCCACGCGCCCGAGCTGCACCGGCGCGCGCGCTACGCACTGGGCCAGATGCTGCGCCAGGAGCAGGACGATGCGTACATCCCATTCTGCCTTGTTAGCGACAAGTGCGCCGCCCCCCCCCCCCCCCCCCCCTCCCCCCCCCCCGGTGGCCCCGGGCCGCTGACACCAGGCTGTTTCACCCAACCCAGCCCAGCCCAGCCCAGCCCAGACATCATCATCAGTGTGGGGCATGCCTGGATATGTCTTGAACTGTTTTTCTTTTCGGGTCTGCGTATGGATCGCTGACGTTGGGTTGTCGTTGCTGGTGCAAGCAGGGAGGGCTCCGATGAGGACTACTATGAGTTCGGCTTTGCGGAGGTGAACCTGCACGACATCCTCGCGCACGGCGACCTGAAGAACGCCGAGGTGGACTTTGTGGGCGCAAACTCCAACGAGATTGTCGCCACCGGCAAGGTCACCATCATCGCACAGGAGGCGCTGCGCAGCATCCTGGAGGATGATGCACCTTGAGCGCCGTAGTGGGCGGAGACTTGCCTGGGGCAGGTGCGCTGTGCTCGTCAATGGGGCTGTAGCGCCAATATTCATCACCGCAGGTAGTTAATCTACCTGGTAGGTGACTGAATTTCGTCGATTTATTTTATTCCATTCCACCATGTGCAGTCCTTTAAAGAGCATATATCTGGCTGCAGCGCTGCAACGGCATGGCCCCCGTACGCCTGCCCAACAAGTGCAGGAATTAGGATCGCATTGTCTGAATACACCGCTATTACAATTGGGGTGTCGCTTACCCTGCTAAGCGAATAAAGGCAGTCAAGCAGCGCAGCTGGCCCGATGCCTTAATAATGGCAAGTGCAGGGAAATAATAAACACTGATGCGCAAAACGTTGTTCTCCCTCACCTGACACGGATCGCCAACGCTGAGCCATATTGCCACGACAGGCTTTACCACTAAACCGCAACAGCACGCACCGCCGGTCTGCCGCTGTGCAGCATAGCTGGCACGGTCCACTATGTACAACTACTAGTACGTGCTCAAGCAGCGAGGTCCTAATATAATACGTGCTGCAGCATTTGCATGCCGGCACCGCTTGCTGGCTAATTACAAGCGCAGAAACTCCGCGGCGCCACGCATCAGTAGGTTGTGACGGCTTGTTGTTTTACATGTAAAGTCGCTACCTTTGACCCCTTAGGGTCGAAGGATAGAAGACGCTTGCGTAACGCGTAACGCTAAATACTCGCACCAGAACGTGCCACGTCGATCGAGGTGTCCCCGGAGCGTCACTTCCCGGCGTGACGAGTATTCCGGAATACTCGTCACAAACCGTAACGGATACTTTTTTGGGCAAAATTCGAAATGCAAAAAGTCCCCCAAAAAACGTTGCGCGTAACGCATGTATGACCCCGCGGCGCGGCTTTGCGTTGCACATTGCGCAA
This sequence comes from Tetraselmis striata, assembly GCA_006384855.1. Taxonomy (NCBI): domain Eukaryota; kingdom Viridiplantae; phylum Chlorophyta; class Chlorodendrophyceae; order Chlorodendrales; family Chlorodendraceae; genus Tetraselmis; species Tetraselmis striata. Next base: position 136,880 of record VCJN01002458.1, read on the forward strand.
GATCCCAGCCACCGCCGCCGTGATCGGGCAGTATGACCCCACCCGCAGTACCCTCGGCGCGCGCCCCGGTTTTGCCTGGTCGTATGCTGCGTCTAGGCGGCGGTGAACTGAGAGGACAGGGGGCGAGGATCAGCGTCCAGGGAACCTGAGGCGCGGGCACCCTTCTCGGCCGACCGCCGTTGGTGCCGCTAAGGGCGTGCGGAACTACCATCCCCAGTGCCACGAGAGGACATAGTGACTACCCTGTATCAGCGGGTAACGGGTAGCGGCGGCGGGGGTGAGTCAGGTGGCAGTGGGCAGTGGCCGATCGCGGGTGGATTCGGCTCGCAATGCCGCTGTTGACCGGGGCGCGGTAGCACGGAACCCCAAGCCCGCGTGACGCGTGACAGGGAGTCGCACGAGCGTCTTCTATCCTCTCAGGTATATTCGGTGATCGATGTAGCTGAGAGCGTAAACTTCGCAGCCAATCATATCGCAGTATTCGCTGCGTTACGCGTTACGCTAGCGTCTTCTATCCTTCGACCCTTATGGTTTCGCTCTACGGATGGCTTGATCCGGAAACGCTACGGATTTCGTCGTGGATCATCTACTCGTGCCATGTCGCGAACTACAAGCACCGCATGCAAACCGCTTTGAAAAAATTGTGGGTTTCCGTGGCGATTGAAGCGGGGGCGGTGCTCGACCGGGACCGCTCGGGATTCGGCGACTTGACCCTTGAGACGAGTGGGCTGTGCCCAGCGGACCGCTCGCGGCCGTCAGATTTGACGCTGGCGGGGGGGGGGGGGGGGGGGGGGGGGGGGCGAGTACTTGATCGATTTCGCGTGCATGTCCTCCACGACCCCCACTTGGGGCAATGACTCCCACTGGTGCAACCCAAGGATCGCGGCGACCGAGGCGGAGCACGACAAGATGGCGGCGCACCGGGCGTCTTCCGCCCCGGTGCAGGGTGTTCACCGGTACTACCCTTTTTGTGGTTGAGAACTGTGCGTGGCCGCCTCGGAAAATCCGCTTTGACGGTGATCTACATCTTCGCGGTGTTGCTTGTTGTGCGCAACTTCCCTAGCGGCGGTCCTTCTGCCCCGACTTCATGCTTCCTTCGTGGTCACTCCGTCCATGCTCTTCGAAACTTTATTGTCGCCAGCCAACCAGCTGAGTTCCGCCATCACTTGTCGCGCATGCGGCGGGGGTTGTTGCAGCGAGTCTTTGCTTGCGCGCATGGTGCCTTGGACGGCGTTCTCTCTGCCGGAGTGCATACGGCCAAGTCTGATACGTGTGCGTACCTTGTGCGGCATTATTCTCCCTGCCGGCGTGCAGACGGCCAAGTATGATGCGTGTGCCCGTGCTCATTCCGCACCCTCTTATGGTGCTGCTTCAACCACCTCGCAATTGCTGCAGTGGACGTTTCCTATTGCATTTTCGGGTGATTTCCTGATCGCCTTTTGCAGCTAGCTCATGTAACTATATATTAACAACGTATGTACCGTAGCCACCCCGACGTGCGACCTGCACACTACAAGGATTAGTCGCTACACGCTCGAGTGGCGCCACCGCACTAAAGCGAGAGAAGGTGTATTTCCGCCCCATTCCTCGATGGCATCCGCTTGGAGGCCCTCCGTGCCCTCTGGTCGCGCTCCCACCTCCGTGGCATCGCTGAGGCCATCCCCAACGCGGAGGTCCATGTTGGCGTCGCCCATTTCCTTTCCTCGGCTACCTTGGTACCCCTAGATAAGCTCACATCGGCGGAGCGCAATGCGTTGGATCTTAGTGCTGGAGACATTTAGGGGTCCGTTCGGCCCATTGGCATCGGCAGCGTGCTCATCCGGTGCGCTAGGCGCGTCCTCTTGCGCGCTCATGGCGAGCCCATCGCCCAATGGCTTGCCGCCCGCGGGCCGCGGTCAATTCGGTTTTGGCGTTAAGGGTGGCGTGGAATTAGTTCAATTCCTTGTGCGATCTCTCCTAGACTCGGATCCACCCCTCGTCTTAGTGCAGCCGAGAATGCGTTCAATTCTTTCTACCGTTCCGAAATGTTCCGCACACTGCTCGAGGACCCTGTTTGGCAGCCTTTCTTGCGTTCGGCGATCATGCTTTATGGTCAAGAGTCCAATATGCACGTTTTCGCTCGACGGCTCCCAACCCGGCCCCTCCGTCCAAATTCCAAGCCGTCGAGGGGTCCTCCAGGGTTGCGTCCTCGGCCCCATCCCGTTCGCCGCCGTCGCTGCCCGAGTGTATACTCACATCGCCGCGGCTCCCCCAGTCACTCGGTGTTGGCAGCGCTCTCTGACGACGCCGACATGGTCGGCATTGGTGACGGACTTGTGTTTGCTACGTGGGTGGCCCCGCCCGTCCGCTTTTGACGCCGCCCGTTGGGTCAAGCGTCACCATTCGCAAACAACAAGCGTATTGTTAGCTTGGCTCTTCGTCCCCGCTCGGCGCCCTTCCTTCTGGGCATTTGTTTGCATGGTGTTGCAGCCTTCTCGTCGGGAATCAAGGTGCTTGGTGCGCCTATGGGCTTGGCCAGCACTTTCGCCCGGGACTATTGGACAAAACGGTCGAAAAGTCTCACCAATTTGGCTCCCGGCTTATCGGTTTGGCCGACCACATCCACTCCCACACCGCTACTCGTTTGCTGCAAGTTTGCGGCCGCCGTTTCGGCCACCACCTCGCTCCACGCCTCGGGGCATGGGTCGCTGTGAGGGGTATGGCGACACTATTACGTCCTTCCTCGAAGATGCAGACGCCGCCGCGATTTCAACGCTCGCCGGCATTTGGGGTGTTAGCCCCCACCTCTTGGATACGCCCTCCATGCGCACGCTGCTGTCCCTCCCGGTCCAATTTGGCGGCCTCAACATCGGCGATAACGTGGTTACCGCAGATGCCTCCCACGTCGGCGCTGCGGCCCTTGTGGTTGGTCAAGCTGTGACTTTCCTCCGTGCTTAACACGCCACCCTGAGCGACGCCGGCGCGTTCCCTTCCGAGCCGTCAAGCGTATCCAGCCCTCATAGCCTCTACCTTGTTGGGGCGTCCTCGATTCACCATACTTGGCGCCCGATGCCGACGTCAACGTGTCGGCGCCGATGTGGGTTGTCGAGCTCCGCGCTGTTCATACCCGTAGTGTCGTTCACGAGTGTGGAGACGGGGTGCTCGAGGATTTAGCGGGGCCATTGACCTCTGCCCTAAAGTTGCTCCCCTCCAAGCGTTCTCCCATTGCCCGTATCGGCTGCTCGGCAGCTGGGGCTGAGCCGGCGTCTGCGATGCGCTCGGCGGCCGGTCTCCAAGCTATCCCGCATTACTCGCTCGGACTTCCCTTGCACTCATCCACGCGGAAAGTCCAGGAAACCCTGAGCCACCGCATCCCCGCGGTCCGCTTCGCAAAGCTTGCTGCGCGTATGCCTACAAGCGGCCCTGACAGTAACCGCTTCCGGGGCCGCCTCTTACGCGATGCGACAGTGGTTCCTGGTGACTGATCCTCCAAGTGGGTGTCGCCTTGGTGAAGTCCGTGAGCTTTCCCCTGAGTACTACGATTCCATGTTCCGCGTTGCCGCTTGCCGCCCATTTGGCCTTCCGGCGCGGCTCCTGTCCCCTCCCTCTGCGAGCCATGCCCTTGTGCTTTTTGGTCCTTCTCGGTACAAGGCATGCTGGCCCGTGCGTGTTGAGGATGTTGGCGTGGAATTCACTCCTTCGGCTTGGGCGTTCGCGTACGCTAATCACGTGGCACGTTGCCTCTGGGGGCAGTTTCAATCACGCCGCACACGAGTGGGCGGCACATGGCCTTTCCGACGTTTCCCACGACGTTGAGTCCGCCCTAGGCGTGGGTGTCCAGTTCCTCACGGAGCCGCCGGTGCTTGTTTCTCTTCCAAAGGGCAGCGACGGCCGGCCGGCCGATGTTGGGATTTTTGGGTATGGTGGTATACGCGGGAACACGGTTGCTGTCGATACCACCATTGCCCCTATCCTCGGCGTGTCAAGCTCGGATCCAACGACTGCATTGGGGGATGCAAAGCGCCACAAAATCCAAAAGTATGATGAGGGTGTCCGAATGCCGCCGGCATGCTTCGCTTTGTTCCTTTCGCCCTCGCTCTCCGAGTTCGGCTCGCTGGCCCCGCACGCTTAGGCCTTCTTGGTGGAGCTCGCGAAAGCTAGCCACGCGCACATTGGCCAAAAAATCGGCCAGCTCTTGTGGCGCCACCATTTCTCATTGCTCATCAACATGGCACATGCAGACAACGTTCTTGACGGGGTCGCGGCGGCGCGCGCGGCACGTGATGGTGCTCCTGCGCATGCGTTGCGTCACGTCGCTCGTCGGCATGTGTTGTTATGCCCCGGGTCATCGGCTGCAAGCGTACTCGCCGCGGCTGATGGTCTACCCCGGGGCGGTGGTCCCCATTGTTTTCATGTTTCCCTTTCGGTCTTTTTGGTCGTTCCCGGGCTTCAGTGCTTCCTTGGCCCTTTGATTCCTTGGCAGCTTGGCGACTTTCTTGTTCCCTTGGCTCTTCCTTGGTTCTTGGCTCCCTGGCCTCCTGCTTGACCCTTGGTTTCAAGCTTATGTCTCTCTTTTGCTCGCAACCTTTCATATATAGTTGCTTTTAGTTCTGTTGGAAATGCGCATATGTTAAAAGCACTGAAGTAAGAAAAAGGTGTATTTCAGGTTTTCTTCGTTAAGCAACAAGGCCTTCGGCGGCGGGGCGTATCGTGCGACCTTTAATATCCATACTGTATGGGCGTTTTGCACGACAAGGCGTGGCGCAAGCACGGCCATTCGCCCCCATGTGCTGTCGGCAGAACTCCCGTTACGTACTATATTTCACTACAGGGGTATATTCTGCACGGTTGGCCCCCCTCCCCCTTCCACTACATGAGTATTTTCACTACATGGGTACTGTTAACACCGTGGGACGGTCCGTCCCCCCCCCCCCCCCCCCCCCCCCCCCCCCAGGCCCCCCCCCCCTTCCTTAATTACATGGGTATTCACTATACAAAAAGTAAGGGTCATGTCATTGTATTTATAATTATAGAGGTTCAAATTAGAAGGGGCCATGTACGATGGGTGTTACCCGACGATACAAATTCCGCCGTGGGCGGCTAGTACGCTACAGCACGGCGCACCCACCGGGTCCCAAGTCGGAGAAATAACGTAATACAAGTAGACGACATGTTGCAAGAGTGTGGAATCCAGGGAGCCGCAAGGGTCAATCGCAGTAGTCGCTACATTGTTCAACCCTACCTCCGCGGACCCGCCGACCCGGGGCCCGGCGTCCATCGACGGACGGGCGGCGAGTAGGCGAACGGGCAACTGTTTGCGGTCAATCTCAGTCCATGCCGGCCCGAAGAGCCCGACCGACCCGGATTTTCCGCGGTCTCGACATGCTCCCGCATAGGCATCCCCTGCCACCTGCAGCTTGGTATTTAGCCAGCCGCACATGTACCGTCTCATGACCTAGCTCCTATTGGTGCGGTAGAGCCCATGAGTGGCCCAGCATGAGGTGGTTGGTGCGCGGTGCCCCATCTCCCCCCGTATTTTTGAGACGAGATAGATAAACGGGCTGAATGGGGGGGGGGGGGGGCGTTCAACCACCACTCGTAGATGAGTGATCGACGCGCCACCCATCTACCTACGCCTACTGAAGGCCACTATACCTATGCGCTAGTGATAGAGACCGATATGGGTCGATTCGTCTGCTTGTTGTATGTGCACCATGAGCCGATGGAGTAACGGGCAGCTGTGATAATCTTTAAAAATAGCGGAAATACGGTTATCACGAGGAACGAGGAAAAACCCTAAACCTTTTCGACGCCAGCCGCTCGCCGCGACAACAATGGCGAGATCACGCCGTACTATGGACACACACGGTTGCCTGATGACCAATACGCTTCGGAGGGGGGCGGTGGAGGCGACGCCGCGAGTTCGAGAGCTAACAACGCTAGCCTCACTGCGCTAGCGCAGCGGCGGATGATGTTGCGACTCGACGAGCTAGACTCCCGCACCTCTTACATTCAGCACCGCCGCAGAAACCTATTCCCACGACAACAGCCGACGGCCTCGATGGTGATGACGAGGGAGGACGACCATCCCCCCGGTTTCCCTGCAAAATCTCCCGGCCACGTGGCGTTCATCGACCCGCGCGACTGAATCGACTACGTACCCGCGGCGGGCATACGCCGAGTCTATGCCCCCCGTAGGACTCATCACCACCCCCGGGATGTGGAACTCCCGCAACGACGAGTGGGACCGCTACCTCACCGACACGAAGAAGCACGCGACGCGCGACGAGTATCGCCACCTGCTGTGCCATGGAGCTTTTACCGCCTCTGTGCATGCGGCGCTCACGGACGTTAGTTGTGCAACGCTTCGCGCGCAAAACGCCACCGCTCGCGACAACGCGGACGCAAAACGACCTACTCGACTCCGCGATTGGCACGATCGCGACGTGTGGGCAGGCTTCTGAAGACCGGCACTACACCTACCTCCGCCGTTTCAAGTGCAAGAAGGCACGTACCGGCGAGAAGCGAGTCGCCGAGCACTCACCGACCGAGATGGCGGCGGCGGAGCTCACTGTGGAGCCGCGCGGCCGCTTGTTCCGTCCGGGGCGGCGGGACGGGCGAGGTATGATCGGCATGCCTCACTGGCCCGTGACTGTATTCCGTGTCCCCCTCCGGCATGGGACTACCTTCGCCGAGGGGCCGTGAGTGCTACGCTATCCCTGCTTCCGGGCACCGGCCGTCAACTGTAGGTGGTACCTGCGGCACCGGTACGAGCTACAATGGTGAAGTATCGCGTCGAGGTCGCGAGCTATACAACACCGTAGGCTGATTCGATGTAACCGTACATGACACGGGTGCTAGGGTTTGACGCCCTGGACACTCAACCTTAGAGCTCCTATCATTTGCGTGGGCGCCGGCCACTGCGGCGCCATACGCCAACTGCATGAAGGGATGCCCCTCGCCCGCCGCCAGTCCACCGTTCGCCGCATCTCTCCGCCACCACAGCTAGATGTCCGCCCTCGCCCCTCGCCACGCGTGTCGTCCACTACCTACAGTAGTAGCAGATGGTCGCGTAGTCGTTACCTTGAGCATAGCGGGTAGGGCGGTTACTTGGTTGCACGAGTATTGACGACAATCAAGTAAGGTAGCAAGCGCGACCCGTCCGAAATCAACACACAGTACTGCCGGACCAACCCCACCTTACTACCTCGTCGTGGATATTGTCTATGGCACTGTGAGATTCAGATGTGACATACGGGTGACGAAGCACTACTACTAGCGACTATTATTTATCCGTGAAGGCTGCTGCTGGTGGCGGCACGTCCATCCAGTTACGTGCGAGTACATCCGGCGTTATTGCCGGCGGGCGATAAATCCTTTTTGTCATCATTCTGGTAGTCGTACTAGCCCGGTGAATTGTTACATGGCACTGACGTATAAGGTACAAGGTTGTCCGTGTGGTACCGGGTAGTACGCGATATATTTATTAAGCCGGTACCGGGTATCTAGTACGAACCCGGGCGCGATGACGAGTGGTCCTGTGGATAAGTACGACTATCAGTACATGGGAGCGCAAATCGCAGCCGTACTATTCGGCCAAAGTGGGGAATTTTGTGTACATTATAGCTAGTACTGCTGAACGGGCCTGCCAGCCGTCCGATCAAAGGTCATCAGATGGGCGGTTTGGCTGCCATGTTTTGCCAAAGAGTGCTCACGTTACATAAATATTCGCGAGGGGGAGGGCGGGGGCAGGCAGCGGTTTGCCGAAGAATGTTTGAATTACAATATTCGCGACAGCTGCCATCGGGGAATGTGGCCCCCGGGGGGGGGGGGGGGGGGGGAGGCGGGCGGGCGTGGTCCCCCCGCCGCCCCCCCCCCCCCCCCCCCCCCCGCCGCTCCCGCCGGGGGAGTGAGGGGAGGGGGGTAAGGGGGCGGGGGCTACTGCTTGTTCTTGTTCTTGCGTGCCCGGAGGACCCTCCGCTTCGACGATCTCGCTGCCTCCGCCTCCGCCTCCGCCTCCGCCTCCGCCTGCGCCTCCGACTCCGCCTCCGACTCCGCGACCGTCAGTTTCTTACCTCGGCGTTTCTTCACTGGCCTCTTCCGCTTCTTGTCATCCGTCAGTGTCTTCACCACCCCGGGAGGCTGTGCCGTCGACGACGCCGCCATGAGCTTCCTTACCTTCGCGTCGGGACGCCCCCTGTGCCCAGACGCCCACAACAAGCCACAATCGTTTCGCCTTTAAGCGGCTGAGGATGCGGCCTCCTCGGCCACCACGAGTTGCGCCGCTGGCACTGTGGAAGCCTTGGCGTTGAGGTGGGCCTTACGGCGCTCCCGGACGAACCTGCGCGCGGCACAAGTTAGCCACGTCGAGTGGGTGCGTGCTAATGTGGAGGATGGAGTGTTTTGTTGCGCGCCCACCTTGTCACGCGTTTCCTCATGTCTTTCTCGTCCTCCTCGATGCCGGCGGCGCGGACACGCGAGACAACAAGGCTCGCCGCCCAGTTTTGCCCGGGGGGGCGAGGTCGGCCATGGTGCTGTGAGCGGTGAAGGGGGGGGGGGGGGGCGAGGTGGAGAAACTAACACCCAGTCGACGACCGCCTTCCGCAGCAGTCAACGACACATCGGAGCCGAGGAGCAGCGCGCCACTACTATTTATATGCACGTATTGTCAAGAGCTAGTCGGTGCGGCATTGTGTCGGTGAAATTTCGCAATGTTTATTGTTGAAGTAGCACGGCGTAATGGATACGGCGAGTGAATCCGGGATAATGTGTGCGGTAGGGCGCGCGTATATGTGCGCGACGAATGTGCGCGCGCAGCGTTGTGCGGCGGTGTGCGGCGTGTGCGGCGGTGTGCACCGATGTTAATATAGTGTGAATATTATATCGGCCGTAGACGATCAGGTCTGGCAGCACCGCCCGTGCTTGTAAATAAGCGACAATGGATCTAGTCTCCCGCTAGTCTGTGCACCGCCAGTGCACTCCGCAAGCCTCGCCTCCATCCGCGTCGGAACCGGTAGTAAGTGTTGTTGTGTGCGCACATCGTGACAACATTACACGGTGGCAATTGCAATTATTAGCGGTGGATAATGTGAATGAAGACGTTTTCGAAATCGACAGGGAATGAGGCGGTGCTGGCGGAGTGCATTGGCGGTGCATAGAATAGCGTGTTGCTGGGGTTTTGGCTGCATCGGACGCCGTATTCCCACCCATCCGGCACGGAATGTCCGGTTTTCACACATTTGTGTGTTAATAAAGTGTGAATATTACGTACGCGTCTTTTATGCCGGGTGGATGGGCATCCGGCGTCCGATGCACCCCAATTATTTGCAGCACGCTACTCTACGCACCCCCAACGCACTCCGCAAGCCTCGCCTCCATCCGCGTCGGAACCGGTAGTAAGTGTTGTTGTGTGCGCACATCGTGACAACATTACACGGTGGCAATTGCAATTAGCGGTGGATAATGTGAAGGCGTTTTCGAAATCGACAGAGAATGAGGCGGTGCTGGCGGAGTGCATTGGCGGTGCATAGAATAGCGTGTTGCTGAGGTTTTGGCTGCATCGGACGCCGTATTCCCACCCATCCGGCACGGAATGTCCGGTTTTCACACATTTGCGTGTGAATATATATAGTGTGAATATTACGTACGCGTCTTTTACGCTGGGTGGATGGGCATCCGGCGTCCGATGCACCCCGAATCTCACCAACACGCTACTCTACGCACCCCCAACGCACTCCGCCAGCCCCGCCTCTTTCCGCGCAGGTCCTACGTTCCATTGTATGTATATACATACGTACATGTACTGCTCCGAAACCAGCCCAAACTTAATGAGTGCACAAGTGTAAATGGGGGGGGGGGGGGGGGGGGGGGTGGGGGGGGGGATGTGGCGGCGGGGCATCCACTCACACATACCCCGGCGATGCATGACAGATATTACATGCCGTGGCGGGTCGGCGGGCCGACCCGGCGAGGGGGGGGGGGGGGGGGGGGGGCGTCTATTCAACTACACGTGCGACAGTGTCGTTTCGTGGAGCAGTATATGTGCCCGGCCTCATTTATACCGCCCCCTACCTGCGCTGCATGGTCCACCCCTACGAATTACTTAGCACAAACTGCCATTACTTAATAGGAACCTAGCACAGCCATGCTTATATGCCCGCTTTGCCGATCAACTTCTACGCACTTTCCGTCCCTCAACCGCCGGACATGGGGGTTAAGCCGCCAGCCTCGGCAGTTGCTTAGCCAGACTTGGCATCCCGTACCGTGTCCATGGCTTCGCAGCTCTGCCGCCGGCACACGCCGAGTCCGGCGCTTGCTGCCGCGGGGTTGCGCACGCATGCACGCACGGTAATACGCCGCCGACGCCGCCACGCTTACTTCCACCACCTTCGCCAGCCGCAGCTTCGCACGCCGTTCCGCCGACATACGAAACGCACGAATCCCCCACCCCCCCCCCCCCCCCCGTCCCCGCGTCATGTATAATATATTCGAGGCGACTATGCGGGGCGTAGCACACGCCGCGGCGTGGGTCGGCGGAGCGGCAGGCGGCGGGAGCCCTAATGGCCGGGCAGTATCCACACCCACACAGGCACCGCCGCTCACCTCCGACGCGGATGAACCGCCTCCCAAAGGAAACATGCCGGTTGGTGGTAAGCCCAGCAGGCGTGGGGTGCCGGCGCCGGTACTGGTGCGACGGAGCTGTCGCGTCAGGAACCGCACCGCATGTGGAGCAACACATGGCGGTGCCGGCCCCACCTATGTCTAGGGCCACCTCCTCACAACACCCCGCCAAACCCGTAGAACCCGCCTCTTGTCCTCCCCCCACCGCCGACGGCGCCGTTGCGGGGGGGGGACGCCCTGCCAGGCGACGATGATGCGCCTGGTGCGCCGCGTCAGGAGGCGGAGGAGGCCGTGGTCGAGGCGACTGATCGGGCTGAGGGGGTTGTCGAGGCGAGCGAGGCTGCGCTCGCGCCACCCGCCCCGCAGCCACCTGCGGGACATGCCGACTTGCTCGTCGCCATGTTGACCGGAGCACTACGAGCAGTGGCGGGAGGCGGCCACATGCACTATCATGTGCGTGTCTTGGCCGGACGCCCGTCATGCGTGGACTGCGGCCAACGGACGGACTGGGAGTGTTGCTGCGACGGCACCCCGGCTTTGTGCGGCCCCAAGTACCCATGCATGGCGACCCATCAGCGGGCAGTCCCCTGCCCGACCACGGCCACGGTGAGGGCGGAGTTCCGCCATGTCAGGGACGCGTTCCACGACGCGACTCGCGCCGCCGTGTGTGAGGCTTCCGAGAAGGCACGCGCGGCTGGTAGGGTGCGCAGGGTGAGGCGGCGGACGGCCCAGGAGCTGAAGGAGAGCGAGACATGCCGTCAGTGAGGTCGGGCGCAATGTCATTGGGTGGGGCACACGGACGTGTAACACTTGCACTTTGCGCGTACTGCTGGGTTACATCCAAGCGGTGTCACACTATGCAACCGGAAAGGCTGCGTTGCTACTGCAAACGATGCGACGCCTCACTCGGTAGCAACCGCTGCCCCGCCTATCCCACAGCCGCTGCCCCCCCCCCCCCCCCCCCCCTCTCGCGCACCGTCCTGCGACCTCGCGTGGATCCACGCCACCAGCAGCTTGCACTTGCACTTTGCGCGTACTGCTGGGTTACATCCAGGCGGCGTCACACCGGAAAGGCTGCGTTGCTACTGCAAACGATGCTACGCCTCACTCGGTAGCAACCGCTGCCCCGCCCATCCCACTCGGGATGCTGAGAGCAGCTAAAGGGCACCGGGGGCGGGGCAAGAGGGAGCAGGGCCATTGATTGTGGAAGAGCGGGGACCCGCTTGCATGCCATCGTATTATATCTTGCACAATATCTGTTGCTGCACTCATATCCCACATCACTAGCTTAGCTATAGTGATCCCCCCCCCACCCCCCCCCCGCACCGCGTACGCACAAGCCTGGGTATACGCATCAACTGCCCGCCGGGATGAGAAACTGGTATTGGTAGTGTGTCTGTGGGGTGGAGGGGGGGCAAAAGAGCTGCCAATTGCTGCCAAGCTGGTGCGTTACATTGGGGCAGGCGCTGGGCAGACAATTGGGGCTCGCTTCAGAGCATTGTCTAGTGCCTATGCGGCTGCGCCGCCTCCGCCGCATGCAGACTCTCCGGGCTCACCAGCACCGCCACCTCAGTCATGCGGCCCTGCATCCCGCAGGCCGCCGCCGCCAGCCAGATCAGAGGTATCCAGAAGCCAGTGCTGGGGTTGTTGCGGCATGACCGCATAGTTTTCAGCGGCTGCCGTCCACAGCTTGTAATGCATCCCTTTCCGCCGATTCCGCTGTATGCGCTGTCTTGGCGCCGCGCTGCCCCGGCCGCCGCGCCTTGGCGCCGCGCTGCCCCGGCCGCCGCGCCTTGGCGCCGCGCTGCCCCGGCCGCCGCGCCTTGGCGCCGCGCTGGGTATCGAGTCCTCCCCTCCCTAGTGAGCGCGTCCACCTGCGCCTTGCGCTCGGGGCCGTCCTCCTCCGTCACCACATTCTGCAACCCCCACCGCGTGACGAACCACGCAGCTCCTTGCATGCGCTTGTACATGTGCCCAAGCACCGCCTGGGGACGCAAAGCTCCTTCTCGGTCATGATCGCCTTCACCCGGGCCTCCTCGAGCAGCGGACCGGCGTTAAGAATGGAAAACGTTTCCATGTGGTGCAAGCAGGCCTCCATGACCCAGCCGGACTGAACCGTCACCTTGCCTGACCCTGCAGTCATGGAGGGGAATGCCGTCACGCCCACGCCCACGCCCACGCCCGGGGGGGGGGGGGGGGGTTTACCTTTCGATTCTTGGACACTGCAAACGAAGGGCGCAACCCGCGTTCAAAGTTGCTGGGTATCGGGACTAAAGCCTGGCGCCGGTCTTCCTGCTTCATAGCTCGGAATCCAATGTGGCCCTGCACGGTGACAAATTTCCTCCAGAAGTCCCTTCCCAAGCCAAAAAAAAACAGGTGGAACGGCGCGAGGGGGAAGAGGTTGACCATGCTGACATAGCCCAGGACCACATGCACATGGCACACGCCATGGCAGCCAGTGTTCTGCTTGGCCTCCGCCAGCCGGGTTGTGTTGAACGCACGCCGGGCAAGGTGCGTGATTCACTGGACAAGTCATCGCCTTCATGGACGGTTACCAAGCGAGCCTCCCCGTCCGCATCCACAGGGGGGTGCTCCTGGGCAGCCGCCATAGCCTCCACAACCTGCCACGCCAACCGGGCGGGTGCGTGTGATTCCATACAACCGCAGTTGAGTGGTGCCACCAGCACGCAGGCCGGGCCCACTCACCTCTGAACGCGGAAGGCCCACAATGTCCCCGTCCTCGAAAACAGCGCGCCACTGGGTCGCCCCGCCGTAGTCCTCCAACACCCACTCGGTAACGACGCCGGTTATCACGCCGTAGTGCCATACTCCCCGGAACTTCTTGGCGATGACCTTCATGTAGAAGTCGCCGGGATCGCCTTTCCATATCACGCCCTCATCGCGGGTTCCACGCCCGCCGGCGGCCACGCAGGCGCGTCGATGTCCATACCGTCTTCGCCAACGGGGTCCTCCCCCACGCCCATCACATCGTCCACCTTCGAGCCCCCGTCGTCCGAGACCGGCGCCGGCGGGCCGTTTCCGACGGCTGCAGCTACTCCTGCTGCCGCCCTTGTTGTTGCTGTTGCTGCTGCTGCCGCCCCTGCTGCTGCTTGTGATAAGGCGGCCTTGCGGCGCAACTTAGCCGCACGCTTCAACGAGTGGCTACAGTTCGGGAATTTTAGGAAGTGCCGCTCTCGCGCCATCTTATCACATGTGCCCGTCACGTTGCCCCGGCAGTGCTTGCATGAGTACACGCCATCCTTCGACACACTCGCTATCCAGCCCATTGCCAGCATGCCTGCTGCCGCGCGCGGGGGGCGGGGGGGGCGGGGGGGGGGTTGAGAGTTGGGGTGGATGTAACCCACCACCGGCAGGCAACACAAATGCGAGTGCGCGGCTGTCCGCGCTTGATTCAGCGGTGAGCGGCCGTGACCGTGAGGCGACCCCGTACTTCATGCGCGTGCTGGGGCGTTACACAATCATCAGCAGTTAGGGCGGCTGCATTAAAACGCGCACCTGCGAACACCACCTACCGCCTACCACCTACCGTACCACCTACATCCGCCCACACCTCCGCCCGTCGTGCCGCACATCGCCGCACACCGCGGGGTCAGCGATGGCAGGTTGTGGAGGCTATGGCGGCTGCCCAGGAGCACCCCCCTGCCTGTGGATGCGGACGGGGAGGCTCGCTTGGTAACCGTCCATGAAGGCGATGACTTGTCCAGTGAATCACGCACCTTGCCCGGCGTGTGTTCAACACAACCCGGCTGGCGGAGGCCAAGCAGAACACTGGCTGCCATGGCGTGTGCCATGTGCATGTGGTCCTGGGCTATGTCAGCATGGTCAACCTCTTCCCCCTCGCGCCGTTCCACCTGTTTTTTTTTGGCTTGGGAAGGGACTTCTGGAGGAAATTTGTCACCGTGCAGGGCCACATTGGATTCCGAGCTATGAAGCAGGAAGACCGGCGCCAGGCTTTAGTCCCGATACACAGCAACTTTGAACGCGGGTTGCGCCCTTCGTTTGCAGTGTCCAAGAATCGAAAGGTAACCCCCCCCCCCCCCCCCCCCGGGGCGTGGGCCCGGGCGTGGGCGTGACGGCGTTCCCCTCCATGACTGCAGGGTCAGGCAAGGTGACGGTACAGTCCGGCTGGGTCATGGAGGCCTGCTTGCACCACATGGAAACGTTTTCCATTCTTAACGCCGGTCCGCTGCTCGAGGAGGCCCGGGTGAAGGCGATCATGCCCGAGAAGGAGCTCGCGTCCCCAGCGGTGGTGCCTTCGGTGTCGCGACTGGCGGTGCTTGGGCACATGTACAAGCGCCTGCAAGGAGCTGCGTGGTTCGTCACGCGGTGGGGTTGCAGAATGTGGTGACGGAGGAGGACGGCCCCGAGCGCAAGGCGCAGGTGGACGCGCTCACTAGGGAGGGGAGGACTCGATACCCAGCGCGGCGCCAAGGCGCGGCGGCCGGGGCAGCGCGGCGCCAAGGCGCGGCGGCCGGGGCAGCGCGGCGCCAAGGCGCGGCGGCCGGGGCAGCGCGGCGCCAACGCGAGTGGGATGGGCGGGGCAGCGGTTGCTACCGAGTGAGGCGTAGCATCGTTTGCAGTAGCAACGCAGCCTTTCCGGTGTGACGCCACCTGGATGTAACCCAGCAGTACGCGCAAAGTGCAAGTGCAAGCTGCTGATGGCGGGGATCCCGCGCGGGGGGGGGGGGGGGGGGGGGGGCAGCGGCTGTGGGATAGGCGCGGCAGCGGTTGCTACAGAGTGAGGCGTCGCATCGTTTGCAGTAGCAACGCAGCCTTTCCGGTTGCATAGTGTGACGCAGCCTGGATGTAACCCAGCAGTACGCGCAAAGTGCAAGTGCAAGCTGCTGGTGGCGTGGATCCACGCGAGGTCGCAGGACGGTGCGCGAGAGGGGGGGGGGGGGGGGGGGGGGCAGCGGCTGTGGGATAGGCGGGGCAGCGGTTGCTACCGAGTGAGGCGTCGCATCGTTTGCAGTAGCAACGCAGCCTTTCCGGTTGCATAGTGTGACACCGCTTGGATGTAACCCAGCAGTACGCGCAAAGTGCAAGTGTTACACGTCCGTGTGCCCCACCCAATGACATTGCGCCCGACCTCACTGACGGCATGTCTCGCTCTCCTTCAGCTCCTGGGCCGTCCGCCGCCTCACCCCGCGCACCCTACCAGCCGCGCGTGCCTTCTCGGAAGCCTCACACACGGCGGCGCGAGTCGCGTCGTGGAACGCGTCCCTGACATGGCGGAACTCCGCCCTCACCGTGGCCGTGGTCGGGCAGGGGACTGCCCGCTGATGGGTCGCCATGCATGGGTACTTGGGGCCGCACAAAGCCGGGGTGCCGTCGCAGCAACACTCCCAGTCCGTCCGTTGGCCGCAGTCCACGCATGACGGGCGTCCGGCCAAGACACGCACATGATAGTGCATGTGGCCGCCTCCCGCCACTGCTCGTAGTGCTCCGGTCAACATGGCGACGAGCAAGTCGGCATGTCCCGCAGGTGGCTGCGGGGCGGGTGGCGCGAGCGCAGCCTCGCTCGCCTCGACAACCCCCTCAGCCCGATCAGTCGCCTCGACCACGGCCTCCTCCGCCTCCTGACGCGGCGCACCAGGCGCATCATCGTCGCCTGGCAGGGCGTCCCCCCCCGCAACGGCGCCGTCGGCGGTGGCCCACATGCGGTGCGGTTCCTGACGCGACAGCTCCGTCGCACCAGTACCGGCGCCGGCACCCCACGCCTGCTGGGCTTACCACCAACCGGCATGTTTCCTTTGGGAGGCGGTTCATCCGCGTCGGAGGTGAGCGGCGGTGCCTGTGTGGGTGTGGATACTGCCCGGCCATTAGGGCTCCCGCCGCCTGCCGCTCCGCCGACCCACGCCGCGGCGTGTGCTACGCCCCGCATAGTCGCCTCGAATATATTATACATGACGCGGGGACGGGGGGGGGGGGGGGGTGGGGGATTCGTGCGTTTCGTATGTCGGCGGAACGGCGTGCGAAGCTGCGGCTGGCGAAGGTGGTGGAAGTAAGCGTGGCGGCGTCGGCGGCGTATTACCGTGCGTGCATGCGTGCGCAACCCCGCGGCAGCAAGCGCCGGACTCGGCGTGTGCCGGCGGCAGAGCTGCGAAGCCATGGACACGGTACGGGATGCCAAGTCTGGCTAAGCAACTGCCGAGGCTGGCGGCTTAACCCCCATGTCCGGCGGTTGAGGGACGGAAAGTGCGTAGAAGTTGATCGGCAAAGCGGGCATATAAGCATGGCTGTGCTAGGTTCCTATTAAGTAATGGCGGTTTGTGCTAAGTAATTCGTAGGGGTGGACCATGCAGCGCAGGTAGGGGGCGGTATAAATGAGGCCGGGCACATATACTGCTCCACGAAACGACACTGTCGCACGTGTAGTTGAATAGACGCCCCCCCCCCCCCCCCCCCCCCCCCGGTCGGCCCGCCGGGTCGGCCCGCCGACCCGCCACGGCATGTAATATCTGTCATGCATCGCCGGGGTATGTGTGAGTGGATGCCCCGCCGCCACATCCCCCCCCCCCCCCCCCACCCCCCACCCCCCCCATTTACACTTGTGCACTCATTAAGTTTGGGCTGGTTTCGGAGCAGTACATGTGCGTATGTATATACATACAATGGAACGTAGGACCTGCGCGGAAAGAGGCGGGGCTGGCGGAGTGCGTTGGGGGTGCGTAGAGTAGCGTGTTGGTGAGATTCGGGGTGCATCGGACGCCGGATGCCCATCCACCCAGCGTAAAAGACGCGTACGTAATATTCACACTATATATATTCACACGCAAATGTGTGAAAACCGGACATTCCGTGCCGGATGGGTGGGAATACGGCGTCCGATGCAGCCAAAACCCCAGCAACACGCTATTCTATGCACCGCCAATGCACTCCGCCAGCACCGCCTCATTCTCTGTCGATTTCGAAAACGCCTTCACATTATCCACCGCTAATTGCAATTGCCACCGTGTAATGTTGTCACGATGTGCGCACACAACAACACTTACTACCGGTTCCGACGCGGATGGAGGCGAGGCTGGCGGAGTGCGTTGGGGGTGCGTAGAGTAGCGTGCTGCAAATAATTGGGGTGCATCGGACGCCGGATGCCCATCCACCCGGCGTAAAAGACGCGTAATATTCACACTTTATTAACACACAAATGTGTGAAAACCGGACATTCCGTGCCGGATGGGTGGGAATACGGCGTCCGATGCAGCCAAAACCCCAGCAACACGCTATTCTATGCACCGCCAATGCACTCCGCTAGCACCGCCTCATTCTCTGTCGATTTCGAAAACGTCTTCATTCACATTATCCACCGCTAATAATTGCAATTGCCACCGTGTAATGTTGTCACGATGTGCGCACACAACAACACTTACTACCGGTTCCGACGCGGATGGGGGCGAGGCTTGCGGAGTGCACTGGCGGTGCACAGACTAGCGGGAGACTAGATCCATTGTCGCTTATTTACAAGCACGGGCGGTGCTGCCAGACCTGATCGTCTACGGCCGATATAATATTCACACTATATTAACATCGGTGCACACCGCCGCACACCGCCGCACACCGCCGCACAACGCTGCGCGCGCACATTCGTCGCGCACATATACGCGCGCCCTACCGCACATATTATCCCGGATTCACTCGCCGTATCCATTACGCCGTGCTACTTCAACAATAAACATTGCGAAATTACACCGACACAATGCCGCACCGACTAGCTCTTGACAATACGTGCATATAAATAGTAGTGGCGCGCTGCTCCTCGCCTCCGATGTGTCGTTGACTGCTGCGGAAGGCGGTCGTCGACTGGGTGTTAGTTTCTCCACCTCGCCCCCCCCCCCCCTTCACCGCTCACAGCGCCATGGCAGACCTCGCCCCCCCGGGCAAAAGTGGGCGGCGAGCCTTGTTGTCTCGCGTGTCCGCGCCGCCGGCATCGCGGAGGACGAGAAAAACATGAGGAAACGCGTGACAAGGTGGGCGCGCAACAAAACACTCCATCCTCCACATTAGCACGCACCCACTCGTGGCTAACTTGTGCCGCGCGCAGGTTCGTCCGGGAGCGCCGTAAGGCCCACCTCAACGCCAAGGCTTCCACAGTGCCAGCGGCGCAACTCGTGGTGGCCGAGGAGGCCGCATCCTCAGCCGCTTAAAGGCGAAACGATTGTGGCTTGTTGTGGGCGTCTGGGCACAGGGGGCGTCCCGACGCCAAGGTAAGGAAGCTCATGGCGGCGTCGTCGACGGCACAGCCTCCCGGGGTGGTGAAGACACTGACGGATGACAAGAAGCGGAAGAGGCCAGTGAAGAAGCGCCGAGGTAAGAAACTGACGGTCGCGGAGTCGGAGGCGGAGGCGGAGGCAGCGAGATCGTCGAAGCGGAGGGTCCCCCGGGCACGCAAGAACAAGAACAAGCAGTAGCCCCCGCCCCCTTACCCCCCTCCCCTCACTGCCCCGGCGGGAGCGGCGGGCGGCGGGGGGGGGGGGGGGGGGGGGGGGGCGGCGGGGGGACCACGCCCGCCCGCCTCCCCCCCCCCCCCCCCCCCCCCCCCCGGGCCACATTCCCCGATGGCAGCTGTCGCGAATATTGTAATTCAAACATTCTTCGGCAAACCGCTGCCTGCCCCCGCCCTCCCCCTCGCGAATATTTATGTAACGTGAGCACTCTTTGGCAAAACATGGCAGCCAAACCGCCCGTCTGATGACCTTTGATCGGACGGCGGGCCGGCCCCTAGCCGAATAGTACGGCTGCGATTTGCGCTCCCATGTACTAATAGTCGTAGTTATCCACATGACGACTCGTCATCGCGCCCGGGTTCGTACTAGATACCCGGTACCGGCTTAATAAATATATCGCGTACTACCCGGTACCACCCGGTACTACCCGGTACTACACGGACAACCTCGCACCTTATACTTCAGTGCCATGTAACACATCACACGTCATGTACGACTACCTCAATGATTACAAAAAGGATTTATCGCCCGCCGGCAATAACGCCGGATGTACTCGCACGTAACTGGATGGACATGCCGCCACCAGAAGCAGCTTTCACGGATAATAGTGGTACCGGTACGGTAGTGCTTCGTCACCCGTATGTCACATCTTAATCTCACAGTGCGTGCACTCCGGCAGGCAAGTGAGGGCGGGGTTTGTTGGCATCGGTCGGGGGTCGCTAGCAAAGCGGTCGGGGCGGCGCGGTCAGCGCAACAGCGACGAGGAATTACCCCCGCCGGTCACGGCGTCGCGATGAGCCTACCGAGCCTAGGGTTGGGAAGCATACAAGGGCGCCTACAAGTGTAAGTGGGTATGGCAAGGGGTGAAAGGCAGGGGTGGATGTCGGTAGGTCGCCGTAACCTGGGCGTAAGCGGGCTGGAAGTGGGATTATCGCGCGAAAGTGCAAGTCTTGGCGAGTCAACATCGCGCTGCCGACCTGTCGCGAGGGTGCGCGAGGGCCAGTCCGGTATAAGTAGTCGCTACCGTACCTTACCGTATTGTATTGTACTACGGTTCTTATAGCCCGGGTGCAGGGCACGGGCGTAGGCCCCTGACGAGGGGCAGCCGAGTGGGAGGGGCAGGAGGATGCGGTGAGGTTAAAGGAAGTGTGTGGCGTCCGCAGTGCCCGCGCCGCCATGTAGCGGCGCGCGCGCCTGGCGGGCGCCCAGGATACTGCTGTCGCTGCGCTAGTACTACTGTACTATAACAGCCCCTCTCAAGCATAGGCCGGTCATACAGTTGACTAGTGCCCATGCTTGTCTAAGCAACAGGGTGTGAGTAGGGCAGGGTTCTGGCAGGGCTTTGATGATGGGCACCATTGAGCATGCTGATGTCACCGGACTGAGAGGGCCGGTTGCTGGTGTGAGTTGCTCAGTCGGAGTCTGAGTAGACTATGAGGCGAGCCCCCCCCGGTTCAGTGGCCCCGTAGGTGATGCCTAGGCCAGGGGTGCCTTTGAGATGGCAGAGCACGCATGAGGTGGCAGGGTCTTCTGCGGGGCAGACTGAAACCTTCTGAGCACGCTGATAGCGAAGGCGAGGTCTAGGCCGGTGCACATCGTGACGAAGTTGACAGAGCCCAGCGAACCAGCACCGATACGGTTCATAGTCCTCTCCGGAGAGCGGGGCCTTGTCGGTGGCGCTGGCGCTGGCGAGATGGCGGCGACTGAAGGGATGGCTGGGTGCTGGATAGCGGCAAGTGCTGAGGTGGTGACGGCAGATACGGGCTCCGGATGCGCGGGGGCGGCAGGCGGCGGAGGCACGGGCTCTGGCTGCGCGGATGTATGGCGGCGTGCCGGATAGCGGCGGGCGCTGAGGTGGCGGCGGCAAGTACGGGCTCCGGCTGCGCGGGCGGCGGCGGCGGAGGCACGGGCTCCGGCTGCACGGGGGCGGCAGGCGGCGGAGGCACGGGCTCCGGCTGCACGGGGGCGGCAGGCGGCGGAGGCGCGGGCTCCGGCTGCGCCGTTTGGTGCTGGAGAGAGAGCCGGGGCAGGTCATGTGCCTGCAGAACCGCGCGGACGGCGGTCGTGGTAGCATCGTGCGCGATGTCTCGCATCAGCGCGAGCAGCTGAGACTTCAGTTCGGCTGAGGCAGCTTGCTGCATTTGCACGGCGTGTTGGACCGCTGCAGAGCTGACTTGTCCCCAGGAGGCAGGGGATAGGGGGCCAAAGAATTGGTCGAGTGCGGGCCACTGGTCGGAGTATCCGCCGGCGCCTGGCGGCGGCGGGGCAGGCATGAGGTCGGACATACAAACGCTCACGGAGAAACCGGGCGACATGGCCAGGAGAGCGCGCCGTGCAGGCGGGCGCGGCGCATCGAGACGGAGCACACAGCGGGAAGTGACGCTGTGAGGCTAGGAGGGCACCATAACCTCTTATAGCCCGGGTACAGGGCACGGGCGTAGGCCCCTGACGAGGGGCAGCCGAGTGGGAGGGGCAGGAGGATGCGGTGAGGTTAAAGGAAGTGCGTGGCGTCCGCAGTGCCCGCGCCGCCATGTAGCGGCGCGCGCGCCTGGCGGGCGCCCAGGATACTGCTGTCGCTGCGCTAGTACTACTGTACTATAACAACGGTCGCTAATACCTGTCGATGCCGCCGCGCCGCGCGCCGCGCGAAGGCAATGGTACGTATGACGACGAGCAGTCGATGACGTACCGCGCAGCGTGTAAGGGGTACATAGCCACGGGTGCCTCGGCCGGTGAGCAGTACGATTAGCCACAATTGGCCATGATTAGAATGTTAGGCGGTCATTAGACGGTCGGAAATGTAGTACCCGTACATCGATGAACGGTAGGATACTCGTAATTGTATTGTATTAGCCAAATTAGATGGGCGGGCGTTTGACGAGTGTACAAACACTAGCAGGAAAAGCGGTTAGGAAAGGAGGATACGCCATAAAGTGGTTTAGTACATTTCAAATTGAGTTTCGTTTGGCCAGTGAAGAGCGAACGAAGAGAGCGGCAGATTGACGAAGCAGAGTTAGCGCCAGGTCACGAGGGGGGCACTGGAAGGGCCACTGCTGCCGAGTCTTGTTGAACTTCGAAGTGGCGAAGGGGCGCAATGTAGCCGAAGAAGAACCACGCACAAGGTGAAGGGAGTACGTTGGGGTCGATGTAGTCCAAGATGACGTCAAATTTATTGGCTGCCCCTGCCATCATCCGCCTTGGTGGCGGATGAGGGACAGCGGGACGCCGATGGAGTTCGGAGCAGAGGCTGCACTTTGCGAAGGCTGTGATAGGTTCATGTACTGCTAGCCGGAGGGGCAGCCCAAACGAGACGAATGAGACAGCTTACTGGAGTAGCTCCATAGACTCTGGGCAGTGAGGGAGCTAGAGAGGAGGGCGAATGCGCGCTGGTCTAGCTCGTCGGAGCGGAACACCAACTGAAGACGGGCCCGAAGGGAGGGTGCCCAAGGGGCGGAAGCCTCGGGCTCGTCACTCGCGTATGTGCGGCGCTTGACCGACGCGGCAATAGGGGCGGGTCGGCCATCCCGGCAAAATAATGGGCGGCGCCCGCTAAGTTGCCGGCAGTGGAACGGTAGCTGCTTGACATGTTAGCTGCTGGGCACCAGTACGGGTTTGCGGGGCAAGGTACAGGTAGGAGGGCCGCCCCGCACGCGTCGCGCTTGTAGCGCGCGTTTAGCGCGTAGCGTACACGCGCGAATGAAGGTCGTTGCGAGCCAGTTGTAACCTGTAGAGTAACGACCGACGGACGCAGTGAAGAGATCGTACGGAGACGGGTTGTTGAACCGTCAGGTGCAGGCAGGCGTGCGGATGGTTGAGCCGCACTCGGGTGTGGTTGTACAATGCACCGTGCCGATGAAGGTGTAAATGAAGTCTACAGGTTAACGGGGGGGGGGGGGGGGGGGCTCCGGTCCGGACACGGGGCGCGCATCCCGTCGTTGAGCTATCATGGTTTGCCGTGCGGTTGTCACCAAAGGCGGCCTCGCAAAGCGCCAAGAACTCCGACGGAAGTCGCCCCACGCCATCAATGATGTTCAATTCCGCAACCCCGACCAGGATGACCGCCCATCACGCCGACGTCTACGCCCGCGACTTGCGAGCGTCACTTGCACTCGAGCAGTAGCGGTGGCCTATAAGGCTCTGCATCAAGCATTGATAACATATCAAAACTTGGCGGACCAAATAGATCGTGAATCGCTCCACAAATCAATAATATTTATAGGCAAGGAATTTACTAGTACATTCGTATGTAGGTAAAAAGTAAAGTAAAGTTCGCCCCGGGACATCGGCCGAAGCCGCCCCAACACTTGACCTCGTGCGCCAACTGCAGTCGTAGGTCTGGCATAGCCCAAGCCATAGACCATTGCCTCATTCGAACCCCGAAGGGCTAATGCATCAACCGGGTAAACCCAGGACACGCCGGGCCTACGTATGTAGGTGTTGGGATTTACTGGTGCAGCGATATTTGCGTGGTTGGATTTACTGGTGCACAGATATTTAGGTGCCGGAATTTACTGGTGCACCGATATTTAGGTGTTGGTGGAATTTACTGGTTCACCGATATTTAGGTGCCGGGATTTACTGGTGCACCGATATTTAACCCTCGATTTAATCGACGTACAAATATTTACCCGCGTATAATTGAATCAACGACTGGTGCACCAATATTCAACCGAAAATCAACCACCGTGGGATACATGTATTAACATCGACCGTTTGGGTCGTGACGATGAGTCACGGCAACGATCTCACGGTCGCCATTGAACAAATTAGGGATAAGGCTCCGCGCATCAAGCATTGACAAAATATCAAAACTTGGTGCACCAGATAGATCGTGAATCGCTGCACGAATCAATATTTATGGGCAAGGAGCTTACTAGTACATTCGTATGCAGGTGGTGGGATTTACTCGTGCATCGATATTTTAGGTGGTCGGAGTTACTGGTGCACCGATATTTAGGTGCCGGAATTTACTGGTGCACCGATATTCAGGTGCTGGTGGAATTTACGGGTGCGCCGATATTTGCTCCTTTTTGGTGTACCGATATTTAACCCTCGATTTAATCGATGCACCAATAACCCGCGTATAATTGAATCAACGATTGGTGCACCAATATTCAACCGAAAATCAACCACCATGGGATACATGTAGCTTGACCGTTTGGGTCGTGACGATGAGTCACTGCAACGATCTCACGGTCGCCATTGAACAAATGGGGATCCCCGATTTAATCGACGGCAGTAAAATCGCCGGTTTAAGGATCGGACGGTACAAATATAACAATGACGAGATCATGGCGTTATGATCCCATGAGGATGGGTGGGTGACAACGCGGCGGGATGGCTGCGTGGGTGCGCAGCACTCCAGGGGCGGTTGGAACCTCGGGTGCGGCCGCAGAGGATGATTATCAGCAAGCATTATTATTATCATTATTATTACTACTACCGCCGTCCTATCCTAACCAAATCACTGATTTCGACACATGCCTTCGCGCGTACGAGAATGGCATGCATGAATGCATCCTATCCTAACCAAATAGCGACCGTGACTGCACATCTCGCGATTTCAACTGTTGGCGTCATCCGCGCGCTTAACGGTAGCCGCTCCTCCCCGCCACGCCATGACTGTGGGTTGCGGCTGAGAGCCCCGCCCGTGCTCATTGATTCCATACTCACTGACGGTATCGCATCGCGCCGCCTATCTGTGGCAGCCGCCTACCACAATGGCGCCGCTCAGTTCTCGTGCCTCGCGAAGCGCCGTGCAAGGTAGCTTGCACGGCGCAAGGCCAGTCGGTCCGTAGCCACGGTCGCCATTGTTACCATGTTGGGTGCGGCCCTCCAATCCAAACAGCGCGCGATAGCGGCGGCTATCGCGCGTACCCGGCGTGTTCGCGCAAAGCAGGAATCCCGATGAGTCCGCTGGGCGAGCGGCCAAAAGGTTCGCGGGAGCAAGCAAAACTTGTATCGCACCCGGGTGAACTGGGAGGAGCGCATGACGAGCCTCGCGGGCCACGGCGACCACATGCCCTGGCTGAAGAGATACAAGGTGTCACTGCGCATGTTCACCGACATCGCCGACGCGATCCGTAGCAGAGTGCAAAAGGAATATAGCTACCGTCAGCGCAACCTTAACGGCGGCCAGCCCCCATTATCGGCAGAAATACAAGTGTCGATGCTCATTCGGTATTTGGCTGGTAGTCATTTCTTCGATATCGCGGACATGCATGGCGTGGCCGAGTAGACGGTGTACCCTACCATACACACTGATGCGGCAGTCATACATGCCGTGTTCAGCACCGCGATCAGCTTTCCCCTGGACAACGAGAGCGAGCTGCAGAAGATCGCTAGGGAATTTGAGGAGGGGACCGGTGGTCGTTTCAGCGGTCTCGTCGGTGCGGTGGACGGCATTGCGCTGGCCACCGACAAGCTGTCGATAGCATACATGGACAGCCGGTGGATATGTGGAATTACAAGGTGCACGGCTTTGCCGTCGTGTACAAGCGCTGGCGGACGCAAAGTTGGGGATCTGATGGCTCGACACAGTCAACACGGGAGACACTATCGATGCCCTAGCTTGGGACTGCTCGCCGTTACATCGGATGTTGGACAGCCGCCCGCTGCCGCGTAACTTCTACCTCTTCGGTGATGACGCATACAAGGCCGGAGGTGACATCATTACTCCCTTCTTAGGGCGCAAACTTAACCACATGCGGGATACCTTCAACTTTCACCACTCCTCTGCTAGAATGGTTATAAAAAGGCATTCGGTGTGTGGAAGGAGAGGTGAGGGCTTTTTCACACGGCCAATGGATTGGCACTAGCCAACTTTGAGGCGACGGTAGACTGCAGTGACATCCTGCACAATCTCATCATAGATGATCCCAATGCACCCTCCTACAGCTATAGGTTCAGTGGCACCTTCCCCGAATTCAGCGATGCCCAGCCAAGGGATGACATGACAGCCATTCTCAATGACTCAATGACAACTGAGCCGTTGGCAGCGTTGCCAGATACTGTTTCTAAGCAGCGTTCGATAATGGGCAATTACTTGGATGAGCAAAGGTACTTTCGCCCAAACCATTCACAGTGGGGGCCAATGCAAACTTGTCGCGCAGGCGGACGCGGGGAAATAGGTAGTAAGGGGAGAACAGCAGGAATTCGGACTTTGCTCCTGACTGTGTAATAGTTTTTTACATGCAGGTACGGACTTGTACACGGACCCTTTACATGCAATACAACGCACACATGCGCCGAAGCGCAAATGTGCCAAATCACTAAGATTGATCGGACATGGGTTTATTACGATGTTTCTAATGATAATCGGCAGTCATGGCTGCATTCCGATGATGGGATATAATATATAGATATAGAGGATATAATATAGAGTAATATAAAGGATATAATATATTATATTATTCTGATTGCTGGTGCTGACATTGGCAACATGCATAATGATATTCACGCACGTCGCACACCTGGCGCCGAAGCGCAAATGTGCCAGATCACTGGGATCCAGTGGACTTGGGTTTATTATGATGGTTCTAATGTTAATCGGCAGCCATGGCTGCATTCTGATGATGGGTAATGGATCTAATCAAGGATGTAAAGGCAATATATATTTATCGATGGCGATATATATAGCAGTTGGGAAAGGGGCGCATGGCTGTTTTTACACATGATGAACTTTACACATCGGCTCTTTCAATCCAATACATCAGCTTCTCCATTACCGCATCCCTAACTTGCGGTGGTGCCCCAGAATCCGACACAGTGGCATGCGTAAATTTCGCGTTCTCACGCTTTTGCTCTATATGCCATGTTAATGGTGTGTGCCTGCCCCGCCCCTGCCTCGCCATTCTCGGGCCCCAGAGCTTGGCGCGTGACAACCTGCAGACTTGAAGCCGCTGCTTAAAAAAACCGGGCTCTGCATTGGAATGGGTTGCACCTACTTCCATGTCGAAATCCTCCTCTCCCATTTCACCTCCATCCGGCCGTACCCGCTTCCGCTCGCGCTCCGTCCGCTCCGCTTCTTGGCGGTGCTTGCTGTCCGCTCGGCACATGCCCACCAGGCATGCCTCTCGACCGCTGGAAGCAGTCATGGCAAGTTCTTTTGCATCAACGTGTACATGTTTTTCTCGTGATCGAAGAGGTAGGCGTAGACCAGGCCAAAGGTCGTTGTACTTGGTCTTCTCGCCATCCGTCTGCGCGGCCAGCGCATGCTCGGTCGACTCTAGTAGCTGCTTGACTTGCCCACGACCCTAATTTTCCACATGTACAACATAAAAACAAGTGATGTGTGACATCTGAGAGCAGCAACAGCACGTAGAATTCGACGCGAACTAAAGCGGGGGGGGTGGGGGGGGGGGGGGCGGTGGGTTCAGATATCTCGCGAAGATACCGCAGGCGTTGGTCCATTTCTTTTTAAAGTCGACCGCCGCCCTCGACCCAAATGAAACTTCTCGCGGGATCGGGGCCCTTTTTGGCCCCAAACTCCAGCGAGAGCTTGGGGTATGCAGAGGGTTTCCACGACTTGTCGTTCCACAACTCCGCGATCTTGTCAAACGGATGCTCGCCGGCGTCGGTATGAGGCCTATTGGTTCCTTGCGCTCGGGTCACTAGCGCCGATTGTCGCTCGTCGATGGCGTGGGCTAGGCGAGCATAAGAGTGCTTCGTCTACTGCCCCTCTGCACGTCTAACCCGGCCCTGCTTACTAACCGCCGTCACGGGTTTTGGGTCCTTCCTGGCTGCGGCCGAGGGATTTGCTGCCTAGCTGCCGGCTGCCGGATCTTGCTGCCCGCGCGGGTACAGCCCCGCAGCGCCCGTATGTTGCCGACCGATGCTGCCGCGTTGATTACGCGTGCAATGTGCATGCGACAAATCCATGTCTTTCGGAGACGGCGTCGCTTTGGGTTTGGGCGGAGGGGGGGGCAAATGTGCGACAGGGGTTGTCGCCGCCTCGATGGTGGCGGTGGGGCTCCGACTGCTCGCCGCCCGCCATGTGTTCCTCATCGTCATCGGTAGGGATGAGACCGAAGAGTTGGCCCTCTTTCTGTACAATAGCCATAGCCCCTAGGCGATAAACGTTGACACTCTTTCGCGTTGGGGCGGTCGTCTCAACGTACATGCGGCCGAAAACGAAGCAGTGGACGGGTAATGCGGCCGGGTGGTGGGTGTGCCACGGGTGGGCAGTGGGCCGCGGGTGGGCCACCCGTGGGCGGCGGCGAGTTCGTTACACACGACAGTTGCGAGCCGTGCGATGATCGACGGACGCATGTGCGCCGTCCATCCTAGGCTCTTTGACGCGACCAAATAGGAAACGCGAGTGATTTGATCACTCGCTGAAGTCCGAATTACTGGAGCCTCGTGATTTGACCACCACTCCGAATATTCGCGATGACCAAATAGCGATTTTGTTTCCCAAACTACTATGATATATATATGGACCGTACGATTAACGAGTCCTCAAGTCATCAAAGATCCTACGGCCACCATCGTTTTAATGTACGGGTTACCAAATTAGTCAGGATTGCGATGTGGTTAGGATAGGAGGGTGGTAATTATTATTATTATCACTATCAATATCATTCTCATCATCATCATCATTATTGATACTATAGTTATTATTATTATCATCATTTGATATATGTGCGTATGTCTATGTATCTCCCCCCCCCCCCCCCCTCTCTCTCTCTCTCTCTCTCGCTATATGTGTATGTAGATGTAGATGTAGATGTAGATGTAGATGTAGATGTAGATGTAGATGTAGATGTAGATGTAGATGTAGATGTAGATGTAGATGTAGATGTAGATGTAGATGTTAGATGTAGATGTAGATTGTAGATGTAGATTGTAGATGTAGATTAGATGTAGATGTAGATGTAGATGTAGATGTAGATGTAGATGTAGATG